>JAGTTH010005175.1:0-49002 GCA_022606485.1 Agraylea sexmaculata | reverse complement strand
AAAATAATTAATATGCAATAGCAACATTAATACAATAAAATAGACATAAGACAAAATATTAATATTATGAAAACGTAAAAAATATCATTATCTAAAAGTACATGAAAGTAATAAAACAGACTTATATTTTATACACAATAATATTTACATCCATTTGTTGTTAAAAAGGGTAAATAATAAGGAAGCTTGTTTGACGCATACATTGCAAATAAAATAAATTCGGTATAAGATATTTAGATATCTCAAACAGGTCAATGTTATAATATTCCGATAACAATAATACGAAGTTATTTATTTTTATCGCGTTTGTTTGTATGAAATTTCATTTGATGTTTATTCAGGAACAAACATGGGAAAACGATTGATTCTATTGTTTTGCTGTTATCTACTTTCTGTGCAAGATTGTGAAGGATTATCTGATGCTGAAGTAAAAGGGGTAAATATGCAAATATTTATAAATTGATTTATAGTATATCGACAGTGATTTTTTTTTCAGTTGAATATATTGGTTAAAAATATATTAGGCAAAAATCCAACGGCGGAATTGGTGTCTAAAGTTGAAAATCTTCCCGCAGATGTGAATGTGTTTGGGGAACATTACAGAATTAAGACAATCTCTGCTCCCATGGTTCCAATTAGCAGGGTTACCTTGGCAAAAGGTGTTTCATATTACACAAGCTACGACCAAGGTGTATATTCAATGTGGTCTCCATCAGAAAAGGTCTACCATGTGAAATGTGGAGAGGCTAACATACATATTAGCAAACATTTTGATGAAGTCAACGACAGCATCAAAATCGAACAAAATGTGATGAAGGTCGTTAATGGAACAGTCGTGATCAACGATAAAATTAACGTTGAATTCACAGATGTGTATAAGGAATTTAGAGTGGTTCAATATTTGAATAAAATTGGTTTCGTTGTTGCATTTAAGAATATTGGAGATAAGTATGGATATTTGTACGCGGTGAATTTGGAATCTTTAAATAAGAAGCGATGGAAGGCCGGTGAAACAATACAAGCATTGAAAATATTAACAGAATTGGAAGATAGTTTTAAAGATGCTGCTGTGGACCAGTTTACGGGGAATGTGCTTCTGGCTGCTGGAAAAACGCACATGGATATCTTGTTGATGATGGAGAAGATTTACCCGATAGAAAATAACGGTCAGCAGGAAGGAAGGAGTTCAAAAATGATTATGTGTCCTCCCGTTGATGAATGCCCTCCTAGGGATTGTGGCCATGATGTGGAGCATGGGGCTGAAGTGGGATTAATAGCCATGCAGAATGTGGTCCAGAGGGCGAGTGATATGATTTTAAAGGAATACGAGCAAATAGTCGCTGAATCTACTGGTGGAGCATTCTGCTCTATCGAGAGAAACGAAATTGAAAAACACATCAAAGAAATCAATGTCCTGAATGCCAAATTGGAACAATCCAGACTCATGATGGATCAAATGAGGTTAGCCTTTTCCAAGAGGCTGCCGTACACTTTGGCCTCCAGGTCCATAATTGAGAAGACTGAGCCGGTGTCTGAAAATGATGAAGAAATGCCTTGAAACATTTATGTGAAATATATATAATTTATTTTTAAATTTAATCTTTTTTTTTAATTCATATTAAACGAGATCCGCGATT
The DNA here is from genome assembly GCA_022606485.1 of Agraylea sexmaculata. Lineage (NCBI taxonomy): Eukaryota > Metazoa > Arthropoda > Insecta > Trichoptera > Hydroptilidae > Agraylea > Agraylea sexmaculata. The sequence continues at coordinate 47,365 of JAGTTH010005175.1, read as the reverse complement.
AATTATGTGGGGCAATTTTAATATAAGACCACTCGCCGTATCTTTACGGGCGTAAACTCGAGGACCAGGATTATTCATAGACGAAGACCACTTCATACTCTTAGTCCACTGGGGTATCCATGACTGCGCGGTTATTAAATATTTTATTAATATTATATATTGTAATGAGTGGAGTAAACACGAGTTGGAGTGAACCAACAATTTGTAAATCTTGCAATGTTGAACTTTTGTGGCTGTTTTGAAGAGCTATTATTCCATATTCAACACGACAAGTGCACAAATAACATCTTCTTATCGTTGTTATAAATTGTTTAAACAGTCAACACGCTTGTTTGGGATATAAATTACTCATATTTTAAAATAAATAAATAGTTCTCAAAGGAGTCACTAGATAGACGCCTCAAGTTTATCTTTTTTTTATTTTAAGAATTTTTAAATAGATATTTTCGGATCATTGCATTCAAATATTAAACTAACAATTCTTCACAGATGAAAAATCCCTTACTTTTTTATCATTGAGTCTTATAAATAATAGTTACATTTTTTGCATGCCCGCCGTCCGTTTCGTAAACTTTTAGGACACCTCAATTTTTAATAGTTAATAATTGTATCATTCAATTAAAACTAATTATATGAAACAATAATATGAAACACGAGTAATATAATGACACAAAAGCCAACATGACTACGAATTTATTTTATTTATTAAAGAAGGGGTATATGTGTTTGCATACATTCTGCACTTTTTACTAGTTGGTGATATATGTGTGAATTTAACCTGTTGCAACTTAAATAAATAATTGATAGGAAAGGAATTCAGGCTAAACTTGGAAGGCGGTGAATATGTAATTTTAGGATTACTAGAAGAGTTGCCCACACTTCTCGTTCTTGGTTGGCCAACACCACATATATATTAGCAGGCCATACAATTGGATGTATAAATATCAAGATGGCGGACGGTTTAGCTGATAACTTGATACGGCGCCGTAATGACAGGATCAAGTTGTATGGAAAACGATAAACTCCGTAACCAAATTGGATGAGAATGAGTGACACAACACTAATTGTTTTAGGGCGATAAATGTAAGTTTGCCTGAACTCTCAATAAAAATGTACATTCCTCTTCATTACTGTTGTATAAACACTGTTGATCACTTTGATTACAGTGTCTGTCAAACTCATCTGCTTGGTTCGCCATCTTGATATTTATATACATACATCGTATTAGGTTGTCCCAATCAATTACGGTCACGTTATGTTTCTCCACTTATTCCTTAGATGACTTCCCCACATCCTGAAGATCAATCAATGAATCTCTTTGAATCCCTTTTATTCCTTGCGCTCCTTACTTCATTATTCTATTCACTTTTCCATCTTAAGGAAGAGGAATAGAAGAGTAATGCCAATAAATAAGTAGGAATGTTTTTCCTTCGTGTGTCGTGTAAAGAGTAAGAGAAGGGCAAGCTTAAATACAAACTGAAGTATTTGAAGATAGTGTGGTGACACTAAAAGAGTCATTATTAGTCGCAGGTTATAATGATAAAGCATGGTTACAATGTGACTATGGTTGGCTATGACAATGCATAATTCAATATGGCCCGCCTACTTGGGCAGTGCATATGATAGGTACTTGTACTTGTACTTGGCTGAAGATGGCCACCCTTTGTCATCAAGTTTTGTCATTTGCATCGAGCACCCGCCATCATTATTACCTATCTATGTATGTCTACACGCATCACACTGCTGGATCTGGATGGGTGACCACTGGTACACTATCTTACAATGCACTTACAATCTCTGATATAAGACCACACATTTTTATATGCGAATACATGAAATAGTTTACATATAGATACAGATTTTACAGGTCATTTTTTACTGATGGATTTGTTCACTATGGACAGAATAGATTTAATACCTACATATACAGGGTGGACTTGAAATAACTGAGAATATTTTAGGGGGTGGTAGGGTATCGTAAGAATAATTTAGTTTTTTTTTATTATTAATCAAAAATAATATTAATAGTGTTTTTGGAATCAACTGTTTCTCCTTAGTACTCAGTAGTGACTGTTACGTGCATGTTGTGTATGTTATACGTAATTAATATTATTCATTATTTTTTAATATTAATTATTAAAAAAAAATATTTAAAAGAATATATTTAATTATTTTTTTCGATTATTCTTACGATACCCCACCACCGATTAAAATATTCTCAATCCACCCTGTATATCGATTATTATTAATTTTAATTTTAGTATTAAAACTAATATTTCTTGTAATTTCAATTTTTTATGGATTCAAAGTGTTAATACGAGACTTTTCTCTTAGATTAATTAATTTATTTTGATAAAGCAAGCAATAAAGTGTTAAAATAATTAATAGTTATGTAGGAACCTATATCCCAGTCAAATTAGGATTTCATCCTCGGAATTTGAGCCTTCAAGCTGTAATTCTCGTCACCTGATTTTTTTAGATTTTTCACACAGCTTTTATAACATCCAAATAAAGGTATATGCAAAATTACAGCTACTAGGCTCAAATTCTGAGGTTTGGCCCTTTCTATTCTTAATTTGACTGGGCTACTATTGCAATTGATTTGGGAAAGAACTATTTTTTATATTACTATCAGTGCTAAGTTGGAAAAGTAATTATTTTTATTATCTTGAAGCAAGAATACTTGTTGAGATTGGTAGATTGTTGGCTATTTGAAGTTAAGATTGCTTTTTCTATTATAAGCAGGTACCTAAAAACACAATGTTGACTCTTCTCATGTCAAAGTACAATTATCATTAAGCTTAAATACAAATGTGGAGCTTGGGATTAATGTTAGCCTATTACACTTTTTGTTTAACTGAGCTATTTGGCAAAATGTTCTAGTGAAATTGGCTAGTTTTGAAAATTTATTTATTTAGAACAGGTTGACTTTGAAATTAAAAGATTAATAAAACAATAATTGCTGGATTTTAAAATAATAATAATATGTATAAAAATCATAAAATGTATTACTAAAGATACAAATAATATAAAACTCACGATTTCGTTGACCGGATTTGGAATAGAGCATGTTTGATACTAAAATATTTTGGAATAGTATATTTTTGATCTTAACGCCTATGATTTCACTAAAACTTGACGAATTATAACAGTTTTGATTATCATGTTGTATTCTTTATACCAAGTACTTTAAGTCTGTATACTTATCTATTTTTTATATGGACTAACATTGATCCCAACCTCCACAAATTGTTGGATAAATCGTATCTTAAGTATAGAATTAGCATAAACTCATATACATATAACGAGCTCTGATTTTTATTATATGAAAAAAATAAGAAGCATTTTCATAATTATAAATATTTTTAATAAAATGTCAACATGGAGTAGGCAATTATTTATGATGCTAGGTGCAAATACAAATAATTGTATTGGAGTGTCCTTTATTGAGTGTGTGACTAATTGAAGTGGACTTTTCCACTCGATATTTAACTAGTGCTCACTCTGGCCAAAATTACTAGCGGCTTCTTCCCTGGCCGCTAGCGACTATCCAAATAAATGTAACTAATGACTAACTAGCAGCTAGTATGGAACAACTAATTGATGCAGACAATGATGACCATTCCACAGGGATTTGCAAATCACGTACACTCAATTCACTGCGTGTTAAATTTAACCTTAATAGATATATTCTCCCTTAGTTAACCATCATATTTCTATGAATTATTGGGTGAACCATTGGTTCTTTTTCGTAGACATAATTATACCTTTTTTAATATAAATTAATACGGGTCCGAGATACGTGTACAGAATGTTCCACTCTGTGCTTGAGTTTTGATGTACTGGTAATTTTAGGTCAATTTAGTATAATACTTGAAAAACGTTGATAAACATTAAAAACTTGATTAGAAAGTAGTGAATTCCTTATCACGACAATCCATAAAGTACGGTAAAAACTCGGTACAATATAATCTCCATCAAAATAATAAATATTTAATCAATTTTGTTAAATATATGTACATATGTTAAAAAGCCAATGCTTTTGGAGTGATTTTAACCTTTTTTCTGTAAAATGATAAATGAATACATTAGTAGGTTTATTTATTCGTAGCAACAACAAAAATACAAAACTATATGGATATTAGGTTATTTTTTAAAAAAGCATGCCGATTTCTTTATATTATCATTAATTAAATATTTTTTATAATTTTGTTTCATTTATTTAAATACACGACATAAAATAGGTATACAATACAATTACTGTAAAAAATATTTTTCAACATGAATATCAAATATAAAGGTTTTGCTAATTACAGTTAATTAGGTTTTGTATTAATATTTCAAAACCACATAGATGCGTTCATACACATTATTGTATTAAAAATTAATTTAATTTAATTAAGCTCTTAAATCATAAGTATTTGTAATATAGCCAATTTTCTTTGATGCTTTAATATTTGATAATTTTAGTATTAAAATATTAAAATATATGATTTATGTCTTTTCATATTTAATTTTCATATAACATATTAATAAATAAAATAAGTTTCTGAAATAGACGTTTAATATTGATAGTAGTGGAAACTACATATTTAACTCAAATTTGTAGATGCGTTGTTCTGTTAATCGCACATCTAAATATTATACTATATTCAAATAAACCTATGCATTTGTTCAGTTAAAAAATCCCTTGACGAGAATAATTCAATTATACCAATTTGTAATTTTTCAACGAATTTTTCTGGACAAAAGGCGTATTTTGCTGGTAGTACATTACATATTATGTATGTACATACATGAATTTCAGTTGTTTTGTCTGAAAAGTTTAGTGGTGTGGCTTAGACTGCCTGATGGTACTTGAAACATGGTTGTTACTTCATTGTACTGTAGTTTAAGGTGTTGTCACCACTTCCTTTCAACCTCAATATTATTCCATATATTATATAAATATTTTGATATATCTATTAGAAATTTAATTAAAAAAAATTATTTGCCGAAGTCAGCAACAAAAATAGAATAATTGAATAGTTAGAATAAGATAATAAGTTTACGAATAGAGTTGATGTACACTCACCATCTAGCACGACTCACTAACACAATATTATATTGAATACGACCCTGATTGTAACAAATTTAATATTTAGCAATTATAAATATTATTATTTGAAATTTTTATAATATTACGAAGAAGGATGCCACCCTCCTTAAGTTTATTAAATTATCATAATATTCACTTATATTTCTAGCCACTATAAGCTTGTTTTTAGACATAGATCGTGGCTTTTGACTCTCTTGATCAAGTTACATTTAAAATAATACAATCCCGCCTCTAAGCACTAAGCTATAAGACATAACAAGGGCGTAGTTAAGTTATGTGGGTGCGATAATCATATGTTGAAAAAATCACATCTTAGCATAGATGGATATTAAAATTCATATACCCATAACAATTTAGTGCAACTCATTTAAGTGTCCACATCTTAGACTGACATTAATTAGACTGTATATCGAATAAATCTTCGACCCTACCAATCAGAAAATAATGAGAAAAACGAGCACCGTTATAAACAGACTCGTTGAAACAAAAGCATTAAAATAATGAAAATAGACGAGTCAAATCGAATACTGCGGCACTTAATCTAATCTGAAATGACTTAACTGATAAATAAATAAATGTGGATATTATAAACATAGAGTTGTGGTGCCTGTGATTAGTATTTAGATCGTAACCAACAATCGGTGTTCAAGCTTGGCTTAGACATCGTCCATGTCCTAAATGGTCCCTGCTGCAGCCCTAACGAGCTATTCTTCCCATCCTCATCCTCAAAGGACATCACTCTCGCCACTCAAATTATTAATAAATTATTATATAAAATAATAGCGCAGTGGCTGTGGCTACTCCCTTAAAATAACACGGGGTGGTGGGTTGATTTTCGAATTAACCGCATCAGTTAAAAAGCGCACGTTTATTTCCACCACCATAATGCAATTTTCCAACTTGGGCTTGCACCATAGTCACATTCACATATTTATACTAACTAAACTAACCTTCTTCATACGTATGTATGTGCATATAATAATAATTGAAATTAAATATCAAATTTATTTGTCAATTTTAAGTCCAGTCAAATTTTCTTTGTAAATATTTACTTGCTTGCTTAATGATGCATTCAAGATATCATTTATGATTAAACCTCGGCTAAGAGGGTGAAAGAACAGATTTTCAATTGCTGACAATTGTAGAGAACTGCGCGGCTCACATTTTTATTACATATATTAATTTATTATATTTTATTCATATTCTTATATATTATATTATATATATATATATATATATATATATATATATATATATATATGTATATTCATTATTATATTTTATTCTACATAAAATATATATTCTTATGATAAATGAAGAAGTAAATCACTATAATGTTTTGTCTAAATATTAGAGTTGAAATAAAATAATACAGCAATTTTATAAAGAAAATCGTCGTAGAGCTCGAATACGTCAAAGCACTTCATTACACCGCCTTTTAATGGATTTGCACATTACTATTTTTTAATTTTAGTTTATAAAAACCACATAAGTATTTTTTAGATTTAAAATATTATTATACTATAAGGTTTAAAATATTATTATTATTTTAATTATTTTTAGTGAAACTTTAAGTGAGTTTTTATTGATAAAATTGTAACTTTTCAATAGTAAGCATGGAAAAAAACCGAGTTACAATATTAGGTACACTTTTTTAATTAATTTAAAAAAAAATATTTCCAATAATCGTTTAAAAAATATTAACATACATACGTGATGGTACCTTGCTTTTTTGTTTTACGAATAATATTTATGTGGTTCATTACACTCTATGAGGAAATAGGATAGAGCGATAGATAGGTATAATACTATATATAATATATCGTTTGACTTTGGCACATCACTGGGTCCTACCCTAATGTGTATTATTTAATCAGCATGAAGTTACGAAATCACAAGCCATCTTATTGTGAATCTAAATAAATGCAATTACGTACCTTGATCAGATTTTCCGGGACAAGAGGCGTGTGTAAAATTAAAATGTTGTATGACCATGGGAATTTTCTCCATTGGAAAATTAGGACAAATTGAAAATGCCAACGTAACAATTTGCAGGAATAAATTCATCGGGACAAGTTGCTTAATATTCAGACTGCATTGTGCATGAGCCGAATATTAAACAGGTCTGCGATGATAACAGTAAAAATAAAATAAAAACCTCGACAATATTAAAACAGTACATTTCAACTATATCACATTTTATTCAATCATTATTGTGATAGTGGATTGTTTAAGTTTCCTTAACTAATTTACACGATAATAAATTAATATACATTACTGAACAAATTAATATTACAACCTTATTATATATGTATTTACACAATAAGATTACATACAACTTTGCAAATACATGAATATTAATTAATAATACACACCAAATACAAATTAATTAAACATCTTATCAACGACGACTTTTACATAATGATATGGTTTTTTTTTAATGTTGATTTAATAGTTAGAATTGTTGTATACTTGTGTACACAATGCTTCATTGTAAAACATTATTTATTAATATCTGCGCATCACATGCTATAGTATGCTAAATATCTGAAATTCAATGTAAGCAAGAAATTTTGTAAATATTCTCAACATGAGATGTCAATGAGTTTACATTAAGTCATGTTCTAATATTAGTAAAATGCATATAAGAAAGACAAACACCCAAGAATTTAAGATTCCAATTCCAGTTATGCTAAAGAGACAGATTTTTGAAAAATATTTACGACCGCTCACAGTTTCAATACAGACTATTCAGGACAAGCTCGATTGGTCTTATACAAGTGTTTCTTTTTTTTTTGTAAACTTTCAAAAGTGGAAATTAAATCTTAGGCTTGTAAATTGTGAATAGGTAAAAAAAACTCAATGTTTAAAATCCACACAAAAAGGTCCCGGATATTCGTATCTATTTACTGTTTGAGAAGACTCATGTTTATAAGAAACAGTTATATACATAATAAAGAATGGCAAAAATATTCTCTTTTTCTTTACACATTTCAATCAATACAAAAATATTGTTATATTCTCTTTAAGCGATATCCACAGAGCCATAGATATAATACAGAATTTACAGAAATTCATAGCACCATTCTTATAAGAGTAAAATGTCAACATTGAAAGATTGTTTCAAAATAGTTTCATGACACAATTTGAATTGAGGTACATTTTCATTATTGCTTTATCAATTTTACACACTATCAAATAATTAACAATGGCTTTTGCCACGAGTGGCTGAAAATTTAAAAGTTGTGAACAAAATTCTATTTCTCAGTCGATAAACAAACATCGACAAAAATATGATTATCAAGCCTGAAAGCAGACATGATTTGTACTATGATTCTCTTATCGAAGTTTACAGTTCTACCACTAAATGGAAGTTACCAGTGCTTAGGTTAATTCTAGTGACAAACGGTGGTATGAAAAATTACAATGAAATTAATACATTCAAAAATGTGTCAATCGAAAATCCACTATAAAAATGGTATACTAATTAAAAAATCTTGTAGAGAAAACTAAATTTGATGATTCAAGAAAATCTCAAATTAAGTACGAAACAATAAGTCATTATAAATCTTTCAAGATACAAAAATCTAAATGGAATGTTCAAGAAAGTAAGCCATCCAACAGAAAGTATGATATTAAAAGAATACGTCAAAAACACTGATTCAATATTCAAATGAATTGTGTTAACTTGTAGAATTGACACCATATTATTGGTTAAAGTTAAACTTAATACTCTTCATAAAATACAGCCAATATGAATAATCAACCAATAAAGACTAGTTAAAAATAGAGCCCTACTTTTCTACATCATAACTTATGTTAGTGACTAGATATTTTATTTAAATAGGTGCGAATTAAACAAAAATATTAACGATTCTGCTTATGACATATGTTATTACTAGCGAATAAATTTCAATTGTATATAGATTAAACAAGATATTACGACTGAATGTACTTATGAGTTATCAAGCTTTCTGTTCTTGTGCATTGTCAATATTGACGCAGATTCACATAATATTCATATATAATGCAGATAATAACATTTTTTACTGGCCACAGTCAAATGTAAACAAAAACTCTCAAATAATACAAAACTGCATTTACCGAAAAATTCACATTAGCAAAAATAACTATATCAACTTTATAAACTAAATATTTAATAGAGAAATATTTCAGTCCATTCCGTTATTATTTTGGCACTTGACGCTCTTTGTTCCAAACTCGTGTAAGATATCACAAGCCATTTCGATGTCATTTCTTGTGATCCCTAATGCTCTCACAACACTGTCCTTAGGGTAACCCTCACTAACAAGCCTCGCAATATAGTCTAAGTTAATATTTTCATAAGGTACATTTGTTGTTGAAGAATCTTCTAAGCGTTGTCCAAATTGATTGTGAGTGAGTGGATTGTATTGCTGCATAGAAGATATATTTGAATTTCCTGGTGGATTGGGTAATTGCTGTCGTTTGATTGATATTACTACTCCTCGAGCATCCAGTGTTACATTCTCATATTGTGGACATTTGTTTTCATTATGACTATTAGTAGTGTTTTCAATTTTTACTTGGTTTGACAAAGCAGGTGATAATATTTTTCCCGCTCCTCCCGATGATCCATCAGTTTTTCTTATTGTAGGACTTCGAAAGTCTCTATCATTAGTAGGAGTGGGCATATCCCGCATGGCACGCTGAGAATGTTTTTCAGCAGGAAAAACAGGTGGTGGAGGCCTCGGCGGAGGAGGGTTTGGAACCAGAACAGGTATAGGAACACTCGGTTTACTAAATATTCTAGGATCTTGGATAGGTAATTTATGAGCAGGTAGAACCTCATATCTCGTGTCAATTATTCCACTTATTGTTTCAGTAGAACCTAATATTACAGATGACAAACTGTTGTTTTCAATATGGTTGTTACTTAAACTAGATTTACATCCATTTTCTAAAGATTGTCGTCGATTCTCTCCGAAACCCTCAGTGACTTGTCTAAAATCAAAAACTGTTCCGGACATCACACTTTGAACGGTGGGGAATTTAGTCAGATCTTCAGAACTACGACTAGAAGATATATTTAACCTATTTATGTCTAATGTATTTTTTCCATTAGATTGCCTATTAGGATTTGCATTAGAAGCTGAGAGATTAATCATGCTAGTTGAATTTCCCATGGGACTCCGATTTCCACTGTTTGGTTTTAAATCATCATTACTCGGACTACATGCGTTTGTAGATTCGTTACTATTTTTCGTCCTTCTTGATGCTTCAATTCTATTGAGTTCAGTATTTGAAGCATTCACTTTTCGTGGTGGTAAAGGTGGTGCAGTTAATTCTTGCAACTGTTTAAATTTATTCTTATCTTGATCTTGACCTACTCTCATTGAACCAGATAATTCACCATAAGCATTTTCATTGGATCTTGAAGAGCTTGTAGAAGGTACAGGAGATGGAGATGGAGATGCAGATGAGGAAGTACTCGGGTGTTGATTCAAAAGTAAATTTTTGTGTGGGGGAACAGATGGTGGAATAGGCTTATGCGGTGGAATGGCTGGAGCTAATTGTTTTGAATGATTTTGAGAAGATTTATGGGCAGAAGATGAAGATGAAGATGATGAAGAACATGGAATTGGTAAGGCAACTTTATGACTGGGAATACTAGGAATGGATATATTCGAGTTACTATGCTGACTATTTGGTGTAGGAGTGACTGCTCGAGATTGGTTGGTTTTCCTTATAGGACGTGGTGATGCGAGAGGACTGTGAGGAATATCATCAGGTCTTTGCTGTTTAATTAGTGCTTGTATACAACTAGTGGCTGCATTGAATTCCTGTGAATCCTAGAAGAGCAAATAAAAAATTAGAATAACGGCTTTGCAAAATCGATCTATTTGGAATTAAAGATGATTATTACAATGGAAGCAATATATTCAGTTGTAAATTTTTTTTAAATAAATGAAATTATCTATAGCAAATATTAAATTAGGAAAAAAAGGCTGAAATGAAACTGTTATAACAGCAATAAGAGATTTGTTTTTTAAATAAAAATTTAATATTCATATTAAAAACTTACAATAATATTACTATAGTTAGTTATGAACTATACGAATTTTGCACAATTCTCTATCACATTTCACTATACAATTTTGAAAATTTCAGAAACCAGACAAATCAAATGAATGTAAATCTAATAATCAGTCATATCATAATTATTAATAATGATGATAAAACAAAGACAAGCTGAGATGATTATAAATGAAATTGAAAAAGCATGAAAAGATTGTGACATGCATTAGAATACTTTGGTATAGATAATTATAACACATAAAGAAACTTAAAATATATAAAAAATAATAAATACTCAATACGATGATTTCTTAAAAACAGCCCATGATTGAGAATAATATAAAATTATTGTAATGTTTCCAAAATATTCAAAACTGTGAATGAAACTTCAAACAGCAATATTTAGTCCAAATGTTGACAGTTTTACAAATACACATTAACATAAATATTCTGCCCTGTGTTTGAAGCCTCGATGAGATAAATGCAAACACATAAGATTTAAAACAAAAAAATGTCCATTGATACATCACAATTAGCACTAACAATTAGAAACGAGCATTGTTGCAATTCTTATGCAAACACATAAACAAAAAATTAAGGGAAGAAACAAAACAAAACTGTTCAATGTGGAGGTTTTGCAAAAAAAACATGTGTTAACACTGATATTCCACTCTGACGTCATTCGATCAACCTAATTAATGTCACTCAAAAGTCATTTTATGCAAAGGAGCGTGCGAGGAGTGATCAGCGTGATCAGCCATGCGATGGTGAGGATCGGTGCTGTAAATAATAAACAATAACAATGGAGGAAAAGCAGGCAATAAGACAAAACACATAAAGAAACAAACAGGAAACATTCATAGAAAATTAAAAGGAATTAATGTAAGTTTACACAAAAAAAATCCCTCAATATTGTTAAGGAGTACAAAATATGTATACATACACTCAATTCAACAGCATGATTTTAATTATGAGAATGTTTTTCAGGAATTTTTAATTTATTTTTGTATACTTGGATATACAAATAATAACACAATAGAAAAATCGTAGAAACATTTGTTTTATATTTATATATTATAAAATAATCTGTTTGTTCCTTAATTAAAATCATGAAGGCTTTATTAGTCACAAATCACAACAAATTTTAATACATTTTTGGAATTACACATGCATTCTGATACTTTAAACAGTGGTTCCTAACCCCAATCAATTATAGTATATCTGCGGAACTCCCCTTAATTGAATAAATAAAATGAGTTTTTTAAATTCAAAATATAGAAATATGTTCTTATTTTACTGGCGCAAAATGTTCAAAGAACAAAACCATTTAAAAATGATTTTCACACAAAAACACAATTTTGTCCAATACAAGTGTATATATTTACCTCTGACGTACCTCAGAGTTTGTATCATCGAACCCAAATTAAGAACCACTGCTTTAATGATCAAATGGTTGTGCTGGTTTTAATTGTTTATCTAGATGATTTTTGTTAAATAAAATGTAGTGATAAATGACTTCCATAAACAGATTCCTCATTTATGGTTAACATTTAAATGAAACATGCTACGTTATTTACTTCATGTGTAAAGTAGTAAAAATATATTTTTTTGCTATAATACCTCTATATCATCAAAGTCATCCGAAAGACCATTAAAATTTGCCAGTGTTGTAGAATTCGACCCGCTTGCTTTATTTGATATAATACCTGACGAAGAACCATCACCTTTACTGACATGAACACCATTGTGATTTTGTGAATTTATTGTTATATGATCTGGAACAGTAAATATACATTAGTTGATAAAATAATTATGCTATGTAATTAATATCAATTTATTACCTTCAACACTAGTGTTGGCCGATGAAGCAGCTGAGTGTCTTGCTCTCAACTGCTGACCCCGTGAATGTTTTGGATCAAATGCATCAACAACTATTTGCTCTGTACCCTTAATTTCAGCACGGCAAAATGGACAACCTTGACCTTCAGAATCCTATAAATCAGATCATTTTGTTAATTATACAAATGCAAAAAAAAACTGTGTATGGATATAGTACTTACAATCTGCCAGGCCGTTAAACATGGAGTGCATAATAAATGACCACAAGGCTCAATACGGATGTCCTTATCGTTTTCAGCACATATTTTGCAAAGTTGGAAAGTACTACCTGTAATTCAACAAATCATGAATGATAAAAATCATAAAAGTAAAACTTAAAAATTGCAATTTTACCCATTTCACAATATAATTCATATTGTTCTTGAGTAACAGCAATATGATCTTCACTTGGAGACTGAACTGCCCAACTCAAATCAGGATTGACATCTCTTCCATCGGGATAAAGATAACTACGAAAAGTAATAAGTAGAGTTTTATGTTTTTTATTAAAGTTTTTACAGTATGTACTTACAATCCCTCTCTATAACCATCTAAAAGAGCTTGACATAAACTTTTGTTTTGAGGTATAGTTTGTAAAATTTCACCGTCTGCTGTAACATAACCTATTGCCCATTGTCCGAGTCTCGTACATGACAGTCTACAGTGAAAAATTATACATGAATACAAATGCTGATATTCAAATATTATCAATAAATTACCTGAATACGTAGCTACCAGCTTTATTAATATATTTATGTAGTCTAGCTTTCACTTCATCGTATGTCAAAAAAGCAACATAGCCCGGATGGGTTACTGCCAAAATTTGCCAATTTCTTAATAGTGTGCTCCAAGGTTGAAACAGTCTGCAATCAAAACATGTTTCTAGTAAAAAAAGTTTACTATTTTTTTCAATGGACGGTGTAAAAGAAATGCAGTACCTTGTAAACACGTCAAACTCAAAATTTGAAATGTAGTCATTGCATGTCAAGTCTATTGTTGTTTTCAATGCCATCGTCTCCAAGCCTGATGATATTGGATGGACATTGTTTAATTCTTGACGGAACACTTTCCAATGCACGAGAGTACTGTGAACAATAAAAAATAAATGGTAATACAAAACAGTTGATAACAAGGTTAAGTAATAATCTTTGAGATGAGGATTAATTCGTTAATATAATTATTACATTCTCAAAAACATGTTTTAAGTTTGTACATATAACAGCACACATGCATACTCTATCAGCATATATGATTACTAACCAACACAAGTCTGGCAGTAGTGCTGAATGAATGAACCGAAATAGAACAGGCTCGGTAAGGTCAGACGGATATAAAGTGATATAGCTCAGAACGGGTGCATATTTATATTGTTGAGCAAATATTATCAACAGAGCTGAATGGTATAACATAATACACTTATATTGTAAAATTTGCACATTTTTTTAGAGATAGTAACATATTGATTTAGTAACAAACAAACATAGATATAAATATAAGATATCGCATGAATGGCTAAACGCGTAGTTAGTTCAAGTGGCCAAAAACATCAGTTACATGGCAAACATTATACTGTAAACATCTCGCTTCATATCTTCAGTTATATTTCACAGTAAAATGGGTAATGGGCATTGTTACTACATGTCATATGGACTCAAATATACACTCAAATACATCTAGGCTCATTTTTTACCAAAGACTACTTCTTTAACATGTTTAAAATATTATTTCGTTTTAATCGTCAAGGTATTGTCACAACCACTCTCAGGGGTCAGTAAAAATGTGTTGAGTGAGGGAGACACACTTATATCTTTATTGAATAGAAGAGAAGAGTGCAACAATACATGGGCTCCACGAAATATTTATATGCAATGCGATATCTAATGTTTATATCTATGGTGGTAAAGTAATTAAATATACATTAGAACAATCGAGTCGAGTTCAGTGTCGCAAGTTGGTCAATGAATGAATATCAATGGCACATACACAGAATAAAAATGTTGTATTGGCAACGCATATTCGTATGCAAAGGAAATACAAGTAAGAAAAGTATAAACGGCGCGCATGTTGGCTGTCGCATATAAATAGAATTTTACTGAATGGGATTTACAATTAACATGTCATCATTTGGAGGATGTTAAATTTCGATCGATGTTTTTTGAATAATACCGGGTAATTGTTATTAAATATCATTGCGCCCGGGAAAGACTATAGAATATTAGACATTGTATTGTCTGGGAAAACATGACGTGCTTTTTTATAGATATAGCAACAATCGCGTACTGTCATTAACCTGTGATGGATTCGAGTCAAGGCGTTATATTGCGTTGCGTGTTGTCTTTGTCCATTACAAAACACCATTCAACATTAATTTACCGCTTGCGCTATTTACAGATGAAAAAACGTTGAAATCGGCGGACGACAGAAACTTTTACCTCCCTCAGTGATTTTGGCGGAAAACAATACAAGGCTTTTATAGGAACCTACATGGTTGTATTGAGTGATTCTGAGCAGATTCGTGAGGAATGTTATTATTTCCTATTGTAAACCACACCCCTCGGAATTGTTGAAGTGGCGAACGTGCGAAAGTATCGGCAATTGAAATGCGTCACTTGTTCGGTCGGGATTCATTTCTGACGAGAAGTGGTTCGTTGCCCTCGACTGACTGAGACTTGTTCTTAATTAATAATCCTTTGATATAAGGATCTTTCGCAACATAATGGACAATTCACAATCGTGATATACCGAACAAACCATGTAAGGATCAAACTAATGCATTACGAGTAAAACTAGATTCTTATGAAACATGTTTCGATGCAACTCTATTTGAATTTCAATGAAGTATTGATAAACAATATTTGATGTCGCACATTTAATTTTATCATAATAAAAAAGTTCATTCATCCAGCACTGTTCATTCATTTAGACCAGTGGTCTTCAATCATATATTTAACTTGGCTATTTCCAATTAAAATCGTTTACAAAATTTCATCGATCATTCAAGACAGTAACACAATTTTCTATTCGCAAGCATGATTAAAAAACATTTTAAAAAGTCACAAAAAAAATAGAAAACTTTGCAGTGCGCTTATTTGGTTAGGTTGTCTTTGATAAGTTACGTAATCTAGTGAATGTTACTTAAAATTATTTGTTTTTGAAAAAATCAGGTTATTTTTATTGCAATGATTTTATAATGTCATGCAAAAAGGTTGAATATTACTGATTTAGATAAGCATGACGTGTTTGTAGCTTCGTGCATTTCCAGAGCTTTACTTCCGACACATGAGTATGAAAGAAACATTATAATATTAAGACTTCTATTCAGCTTTTATCAGTGATTCATCTGGCTTACTTTCATCTAAACAGAAATCCTATCGCATTAGTCACCCTGCGATAATGACGTAGATATTATAATCTAAGCTCGTGTTGTGAGCTTGTGTAACTGATACAGATTCATGAAAACATTTTTTACATAAGCAGTTCTCGGGAGCACTCAATTCCATATATTTACAGCGTGGCTGAATTCGCATGAATTTTCAATATAGTGGTATGCACATACAAAACACCGGATGGAACTATTTCAGAAGGCAAAACATTATTCGATAGAAAACACACGTAGGTACCTCCTGTATATAAAGTGTGAAGGTAAACATGGCTGGATGACGAATCGACCCGACCGAGTTGACTCTTCTAGCCCACATTGAACAATACAATGGCGAATACAAAATATCTACCAATATGGATCGACAGGCTTTGACGTAAGACCTCTTTTGCATACGGGACATTAATAATGATGAAGATAAATCGCCTGGCGTGTCCGAAGAATTCCGCATAAGTGAACAATATCAGTAGTGAAAATGACATGGTCGATTTAAACACATGATTAATATCAATAAAAAGGAAATCAGAAAATACACTTTGCTATCGTAACATATGAACACCGAGCCAGACCACCCAATGGACGGAAAAACAGCTGGCATTTATAATCTTCGAAAATATATACCAACATTATATGTACATACACATAATTTGTATACACATTTTATTAATTTATCGTTTTATTGAGAAACATACACTAATTGAAAATATTATGGTGGACAAAAGGTGAGCAAGCATTTTTTTGTGAAAACGATTTTTATGTAATATTTGTTTGTTTGGATACATATTAAAAAAGCAAAAAATACTTTTTTCTAATATCAATTAAAGTTTACCAGTAATCGGAGCTTAAATGGGCATGTAGATCAAATATTATGCTTTCATAAAACAATAGCGTACACGACTAAGAAATTCGATACGGTCTGAAATAATTTAATCGTCTAAGGGGTCCTTTACAAAATACACAGTGATTTACTTTACTCTTTATTTCGTATATTAGAAGAACAAATTTCAACATTGAAAGATATGCAGAGGTGAGCTAAATTATCTTAATACCTAACATAATAATTTTGTTTTAACTGAAGTATTTAAATTATTCACTAGTCATAATATGTAATTACAAAATGTTTCGTTTACATTTTTCATAAAAAAAATATTTATTGACTTATAATAAAATAATTGAAAAGCCTAATAATAAATGTGTAATGCATTAACGGAAATTTAAACAATATTAATAGAGAATTCCACAAATGTAATCTAATGATCAATGTGGAATTTAACATACGAGCCTCCATTTGAATGTTCTTTTTGATGCAATACGAGATCATTAGATTTCATCGTTGGGAATAAGAATAAGGAATAATGACCTTGTTGAAAAATTGGCTCAATTAATTTAGTGTTGTGTTGATTGATGAGTCAGAATGTGCGATGACACAGCCGCTAATTTTCAATTGCAAGACGTCAAATTTCTGACAAAAGCATGAAGTATGGCGAAGCTGGCAAAGACCAGCCGAGGAGGATGCGAAGGGACGTTAACCCCGTTACCGGAAGGTGAGACAGGGAAAAAAAGCATCTCTGAACATTTCAAACAAACCTGCTACTCCTTCAAGCAAGATCGAGAGGTGCCTCACACATGTTTCACCAATCATAACTATCTGCGATAATTATTATTACTATGTATACTATACTAGATCTCAGTATACATACATACCTATCACTTTACAGCCAAAGGGAATATGTGTGAATTCAAGTGCAAAAACAAGCACTATTAATTGGGTCAAGGGCCTATTTCTAAATACAGTGAAACTCTGCTCTAAAAAAACGATATATCGAAATCCTTGATATAAAGAATTTTTCTCATTCCCCCTGAGCTTCGTTATAATATCGCCTGCTCCAGAGTATAATATCGTAAGTGCAAAAAATGTGTATGCTCTTAAGTCTTTATGGAACTGAGCCACATATTCAATCTGGTAACACTGCCTGTCACGTGTCACTCGGTTTAATTATTATTTATAACATATAACAGTTTACGATTAAATACCTTATATTGGCGAATAACTCCGACTTAATAGGTTGAATAATGATTGAAATTCAATATTTTTTGACGTTTCATACATGCAATATGTGGCTCAGTTCCATAAAGACTAAAGAGCACACAGATTTTTTTTGCATTTACGATATTATACGCTGGAGCAGGCGATATATCGAGGTTCCACTGTAAGATCTAAATGAGATGTTTGGAATACGAAGTGCTAAATAAATTTCAGTTTTAACAAAATGACGGCTGGCGTACAATATTTACAATTTTGGACAAACTTGCATCCACAATGAAATACACAAATATCTCAAAATAAAAACAATGAAGTATATAAATTACGAACAAGTATTTTACATTCTCTCCCATACTAATTATGTTATATATTTAATGGATTTGCATAAAGCATATGAAGATTAAAGACAGCAATAGCGCCTGTCTGAATTGTAAATATAATATATGAAAAGAAAAAATATACTTTCCTACAAGCAAAATAGATAAAGATAATCTTAGGCTCGATTTCTTCAGACAGTGTGCAATTAAATATACGTATTATAATGATTGCACTAAACATTCAGCACTTACTAAAATTTGACTCCCAAGTTAGGTAGCTCACTGTTTGAATAAATTGAGAGCTATATTCTAAATTTATTCATGTCTATGGCAAATGGTAATGGAAAATTTCGACAAAAAAAACGTGTACTCTAGTAACCGTTAACTAGTAGGCCTATTCATCCCGAATGCTATTCTATACATAACTTTATACTGTATAGTTTTTAAATTTTGAAAAAAAAAACGTTTGTTTTGATTATTTTTTTGATGAATTGATGACTTGGCTAGTTATATTTTGTCAACCTGCAATAATAATGGATAATCAAAAATAATAACAGACAATTTACACTGTTTATATGTGGGCGGTGTATATTTATGTAGAAATTACATCAGCTATAATTGGAGTACGAAAATAGTAAAAGCATTCAAAAACAAATATATATATATATATGAGAAATAAAGAATACAGGTATGTATATTATCATAATTCGATTAGTAACACCGATGGAGTTGTCAAAATTTCTGGTTTCAGTATTAGCCACGCCCATAAAGCCTTAAGAACTGGGAATCTGACTGTATTTACTAAGCATTTACCATACTTCCAGTCATTACCTCAGCATCATATATATATACGTTTTACTAATGATGTCAAGTTCAATAATGCTGATGAAGAAGTAAGGTACTACTGTTAATATAGTGAAAGGTTGCATTTTAGTAGAATATTTTAATAATATGATGAGAGGTTCATAGAAACTCATTTATGTAGAATTAGCAGGTCATAAGAATATCAAGATTTTTATCGAGTTTCCAAGTAAAACAGATTGTCAAATGCACATAACTCACATTTCTATTCCTGTCGACGGGATATCCGATTGTGACCATTCGTACACACTTCACATTCAATTATTGATTTAAAATAAATTAAATAATAAAATACCGATACAATTTTAACCAATAGTTATTTCAACAAAGAATGCATTACATCAACACGAAGTCCGAGCATATCAAGGACTAAATCATGTGTAGAATGATAATTACTAAGCATCCTCCATTTATTAAAATATTATCTCAAATACATCAGTTCAAAGGGGATATTGACAAAGTATGAATAATATGAATTAAGTATTACAAAATAACAAACTGAAATGTTATTTATCATCGGTGATTGAATATGTATGAAGTTGAGAAACGTTTAACATTGCTAATGATGTGTGAGACTTGAAATTTAAACTTGCCAAGTAACAAAGAAATGCTATTTAAACGAATGGAATCTTTAGATTTTAGTATATCAATAAAAAAATGTTATATAATATATACATAAGATTAAAAAAATCATTTTTACGTTTTTAGAGTAAATTTCAAATTGTAGACAGGCTCAGAGCCAAGATAACTCATTAATGGCATTCATTGATCGTGTTACGATATCACCAATTACAGCCGTTTGTGGGTTTGTGATTCAGTTTGTAGTAAGCGTGTCTAAAGTTTGAAATTTGCTCTCTTCAAAAATTAAAAGCACAGATTAGATAAAACGGAGCAATATAATATTAATTTCTGAAGAAAAAGACTTTTTCGAGGCTTCATGTATTTGATTGAACTTTTTCCATTACGCCAAAGTACGTGAATTGTTGGTGATGTTCGAGTCTTCTTTGATTGAAAACAATATAATTTGGCTATCTATTTTTAGTAAGTAAAAAATGTGAAAAGACACAGTAACTTAATAAGAGAGCTTATTTTACTGAGCATATTGTGAATGTAAATAGATTATGTTAAAAATTATAGTCATACAATTAGAATTATCCACATTCAATTATTTCACATGCTCAATTGTTTTATCGATGTCATTTTTTTGTTTGTTATAGTTTAAAATAAATGTGTTTATTTATTTCCTAATTGATAGTTTTGTTTGAATAAATAATCATTGGATATGTTGGAATTTAGTGTATTTTTAGTGTAGGGAAATATGGATGCATGTAATGAGGTCATTAGAATAGGAATATAAATAAAAAGACTGACTTGTTCCCGAAGTTGATCCTCCAGAAGTCAGCGGCGTCACTCTTGGTGATGCGGAACTGGTCCCCGGCGAAGGTTCCGTTGGGGAAGACAGCTTTAAGCTCGCTGAGCATGTGGCTGAAGACGAGGCTGAGCTTGGTGAGGTTCCTCCTGTAGTGCGTGTTCTCGTCGAACATCTTGTCCTTGCCCTCCTTGAAGAGCTTAATGGCCTGCTTGCACTTGCGCATCAGGTTCAGGATGAACACATTGAAGTGCTCGTTGGTGTTCAGGGCCGCCATGTTGTCCTCGTACTTGGAGTAGATGACCCTCAGCCGGTGGTACGTGTCCGGCAAGATGTCCAGGATGAAGGGCGGACTGTTCTTCAGGTTCATGCGCTGATGCTGACAGAGCTTCACCACTTTGTCCATCAGCTTCCACGTCTTGTCCAGCGTGCGCTTGTCCGTGGCCATCTTCGGCGGACACACGGCCTCAGAGAAGGCGCCTTGCAGCTTCCACAGGATGGACGAGATGTTCTTGGACGAGGCCTGCTGTGGCCTGCCTCTTGGAGCCGCCATCTCACCGCGCTGACCTCGCTGACCACAATGACCAGGGCTTCATGATGGACGAGGAAGTAAACCTGACTCTGACTAGGAACCTGACTGATAACCTGACTGGCGCCTCTCTACTATTACTATACTGCACGAGACTACGACCTGCACGACACACACTACACACCACAACACCGTGGAGACACTCGCCCACCACTCCTCACTTCTCCGCCACACGACTACACTGGCAACACTAGCCTCCAAATAAATACATACCGTTACATGTTTTTTTTTATTTCTCATTATGTGAATTTATAAAATAAATGCATTTTACTTATCCTAATTATCTTAAATTTCTGAGACTACTAACTCTTAAAAAGTAAATTCAAGAATTTATTCATAAAAATCATTTAAATTATTTCAGTAAAAAACATCATTATAACATGTCAAAATAATATATTCTCAATAATAAATAGACCTACTTTACAATTATATTTTATAAAGTTGCAACACTCCCAAATCCATGAATGACATTTTATCAACTGTCAAATCTAGTGTCGTTAAAGTATTTATTAAGACCGTTTACCTACTTTTATTGAATTTCTGTTACAAAACAACAAAAAGCACTTCATCTTAAGAAAATAAACTTTTCTATTGATTTTTTTATAAATATTAAATGGTAAAAAACCCCTACAATTTTTGAACATTATTTTGACTTTGAATTTATAAGAAATTTTATAAATATTATATAGTTGAACATGTTTTAAATTTATAGAGAATCATACTATTGTTTTTCAGAAAAGATGGGTAAGAGGTACTACTGTGACTATTGTGAGAAATCCCTAGTGAATAATCCGTCTGCAATAAAAACCCACAATGAAGGTCTTCAACATCAAAAAATGAAAAGGGAACATTTTCAAAAATTTAAATGTAGGATATACATATTACCCAGATTTTTTTATGACTACATATAAACATTATAAATTTCAGCTATTGAAACTATCCTTGAAGAAGAATGTAAAAAAAAGCCGTGCAATAAATTTCATAATAAAAATGAATGTAATTATGGCACTTGCTGCCGATTTTCACACTATACGAGACAAGAAATCGAGAGTATGAAATATTATGGTAATTATACTAATAAATTTATTTCTCAAAGTAGAATCTCTTATAATAAGGTATTAATCCTTTATTTAATTTGCAGTGCATCAAAAGCATTTAAAAACATCGTCTAATATCGGTTCTGATTTGAATACTTGGTTTTCAAGTAGGAGAAAGCGCAATTTGACAGATAGTGCTAATTTAAAGCAATTTTTTTTTCAAACATTTATGAATAATGAAAATGATAATTTAAATGAAATAATGTGTTGGAATCGCCCCCCTCTTAATATTCCAGAATCATTGTTACCACCAAGTGTTCGCAAAATTTCCATTCATGATTTCACAGATGATAGCCATGTTTCCGAATGGGGATAAGTGTTATTAATTACATACATGTATAATATAATATTTGCTCGAATGCATGTTTGCTAATGTATTAATTCACATGTACCTGATATAAATTAAAAGTTATTTAAATATTATTATGTATTTATTATTACACCAAACATTTAGTCCATGTTACTAAAGGTTAAAAATTCTTACTTGGTATTCTCCAACATCCCTAAAACCTTAACCTTCTATCCACAAAACACAAAATTGATAAACAACCGATGCAGTATTAAATTCTTAATTAATATGTAATAAGTTTTTTGTAGCCATGTTTCAAATCCCATTTGAATAAAAACATTATTCGATTGGGTATTTCGATTGAGATTGGGAATAATATTAATGAAATCATAGTTGATTCTCTTCATCCAGGTTTATTCTGATTTCCAGGATTGTAAAATAAAGACTAATGAATTTTTAAGTCGGAGCTTGTGGTATGTAGATGATCTGTGTAACTTTTAAAATTTTAGTAACTTACTAAAAGAATTAATACAAGGTTGTGTCTAATTACCAAAATTTTACATATTTTCTAAAAAGCCCTTCGGGCCCTATAAATAGGTATGTTAAATTCATAATAGGGTATCTTGAAAAGGCATTGAATTCTTTCCACGTGTGTGATTGAACCATAAAATTTATACCTTTACAATACCATTGTGATCCAAAAACAATAACTGTAAACCTTCCATCCACTGGTTTCACAAGATTATTTTATGAAACCCATATATCATACCTGTATTTTGTATTTTTTTTTTCTCTGCAAACACTTAATTAATCAACCTATCAATTTATTCATTCTTATCGACAAAAAACATTTTTTTATAAATCGTGTCTTTGTTTTCTAAAATACATATCTTTCTGTAAAAATTTTATGTTGAATTTGAAAAAATGACTTTATTTAGTTTAAACAATCATCTAATCTGATCATTGAAAAAAAACACAATAGTCCCTTTTTCATAGCTACCGTTATTCTGACATTTTGAGAAGCTTCAAAGAATGTATAATTTCCAATGTTTTGTTTCCATGAACTGAGAATTTTTTTGTATAAAATGAAACAATTTTCAGAACAAAATCATACTTCAGTCAACAGCTGTTTTCTAATCTATCATCATGAAAATCTTTTGCTTTGCCTTCACTCTTATAATCCTTATCGCAGTTCAGCTGTGTGCAGGAAATGAGGTAATTTAAATTTCATACTACTTACATTGATTTACCTTTTTGTAATTTAAGACTACCTACTATCTTTCGTAAAATTGTTCTTTCTATTCAGAGTTTCTTTAGTACTCACTTAGTGAATTATAACAATTTGAATTATTTCTTACTTTTTTTACTTATCATTGTTTGTATATTATATAGATGGACCCATCTGAAGGTGCTGCAAATATAGGAGGCAAAAGAATAGCTCGATATGCTCCTTACTATGGATACACTCCATACTCTTGGGGAAAGAATTCATGGTACACTCCGTACAACTACTATTGGTAAATCTGAAACATTCTACGAATTTTTGATGTAAGGTGACAACAAAGGCAAATTTTTATTTTATTTTATTTACTCACACTTAATTTTGATTTTGTTTTCAACAGCAATGTAACAGATACATTTTAATTTATATCTATGTACTTAAAAATGAATCTGAAAATTAGAGAATTTTTTCCTAATGCATTTTATACTTATCTAATTTGTGAATAAAGGGAGCAATAGAAAAAAATACTTTATTATTACTACATCAATTTCATATTTTATTGGTTATTCATTTTAGAGTCACTGACACAAATTTCAAAATCAAGCAGTTCATAATTATGGTGAATTAGTTACAATATGTTCACTTCAACATTACAATACTATTAATCTTTTTACCATGAGTATATTCTATTTTAACAAAAAAGTGCAGAAAATTTATACTCCAATATAATCAAGTGCAGTGGCGCTTAATAAATATAATTAAAAAAACATATAAATATATCTTTGAAAGCAATTCATATACATTTATTATATTTTAAATACACGCACTAGTTTTCAGAAAAAAAAATTGAAAAAAGATTAACTCGGTACTTATTTTGATAAAGTTAATAAATATAATTTTCCTTTTACAGTATTTAGAAAGCTTTGTATAGCTCATGCTCTAAGTCGGTCATTAGTCTTTGTAAAGGTGTGAAATTTTAAGTAACAAATCGATAAAATATGTATATCCATACAAATTATACTTTTAACACTTTCAGATAAAAATGTATTAAACTTGAAGAATGTATTTTATAATAATAATTGGTTGTTGAATCGAGTAATTGACTATTGATTATTAATCTTGGAAATTGTCTCAAAATTGAATTAATTACATGACTATAATAACTACAGAAGAAATTACATTAGTTAGGTTAAATAAATAATTATAGGATGACAACATGAATGCATTATTCTTTCATATTGTCGGGTGAGGATTTTAATGTTTTTCTCAACTGTGCTTCATTATTTTCCTGATTTCTGAAAAATAAGAAATTTAATTAAATACGATAATTGAGTGTTGATTCGGATGTAGAGAAAATGCGCAGTGACAAAAATGATAAGTGATTATGAAACGTGTCATTTATTATGTGAACTTAAAGCTCAACTAAAAGCGTTTATTATAGCCCAAAATTATAAACCAAATTGATTGCTTCAACATTGAATACTCACAGTTCAATAGATACTCATACGCCAATTACTTCAATCAATCAGTCAGTTCAGTGCGGCAGTTACATAATACATATTATTCATTAATGGTCCTTTTGTTTCTATGGTGCTAAATTACTCGGTCAAAATAAAATCATATATTGCTCATCTTTTATCAATTTTGAATAATACAATATTCTCAGAGGAAAGTTATTTTGATATAAAATACAATCGTGACTGATATAGACAGAACTTCATGTTGGCGACACAAAATATACCGACGACTACAAACTATCAAAAAGTAACAAATTAACAATATACTTTTACAATAAAAGCATTATCACTAGTTTTTTTTTATACTAAAAGCAAAATGAATAGGAAAATTAATTATTCAAATTTATGAATTTATCTTCATAATTGTTATATTTGTACTTCTAAATAACTAAAGGAAAATACATAGATACATACAATGAAGGAAGGTTTTGAGCATTGATGACAAAATCAATATAAATGCATTTTTATGTAATGTGAAAATCTATTTATAATTCTAATATATTTTAAAATGACAGTAAAAAATATACATGAAAGATTTAACATTGTCCCGTTTTTATAGACATAGTATTATAAAATCTTGCAATTGGGATATGTATTATATAAGGATCCTATATTATTAATTATAAACTCGAATAAACCACAAGCTTTATAATGAATAGTAGTCCAATATAGCAAAACATAGTAAATATCTGGGATGAAAGAATTCGAAAGCAAGTCATCGTATAGCTTTTACACAAACCGCAATTTTTTAAGATTTGGGTGAAGATTAACGGACTATTTCAAATATGTTATTAACATTCAAGTTTATTTATGATAATTGTTTAATTGTCAGTGTCAGTGTCTTTGCGCACCTTGTGTCCCCTGAAAGAGGCTTGAATTTTTGTAGCAGCCTTATGAAGCTCAGGATCAGTCAGATCAATATCCAGCACCTCTTCAGCCTGTAATCATAAAACAAACAGGCATTTAATTATTAATTTAATAATAGTTGTAAATCAAGTAAAGCGCGAACTAACAATTAAAATTAATAAAGGCTCTAGCGATAGGTACATTAAAAAATGTATTAACCATACTAATTAAAACGACTGTTAAAATAATAGCAAATATTTGAAATTGTCATGAATACTTGCTTTTTTTTCTTTTTAGCTTTCATGGGCCGCATTCAATATAATAGTGTGTTGGTGAGTCATGTGTGTACTAATAGACTAGAGCTTGGTAATATTGGTGTATACGCATTACACTATTTTATTGAATACAGCCCCAAATGTCTGAATTTAAACTAAATAAATTACCCATCGAATAAATATTTTAAAGCGTAAATCCCGTGTCCACAAGAAGTGTCAATTTTCAATTTTTAGATTTCTTATTGATAAATATATTATAATAACACACAATTCTCATATTCCATATAACCATTATTTTTGTTTTTAATAATATAATGAAAACGCATTGCTTGCATAAAATTTCTGGAAACATGGCACAAAAAATTAAAAACCTATTGCGTACCTTTTTTCCAATAAAAATACGTATAGGTATGTAGGTTACTCTTTTATCGCAAATATGTGCATATTTATTGCTTGCAATTTATGTGTGTTTAATTAATAATAATAAATGCTTATTATAACTAATTATTTATTTTATTACTTTTAAATAAGTCATGAAAGAGATAATATAGTATAAATACTGTAACATCGGAGTTAAACTATAACAATTCAACAATGAAGTGGTTGCAAGTGGTAATACTTCTCTTGGTAGGAATGATGGCATTCTTGGATCAGGTATTAAAGAATACATAAATCAGTAATAAGTGATTAATTGAGGTTTATATTATTTTCAGGGATTTTCCCAAGAAATACATATCCTCTCAGACGATTTGGGGGGTTAGAGGTAAATTGGAATAATATTTAAGAAATTAAGATGATAATTGATTGCTTTTATTCTAGCCTTAACAACCACAGCTAGGAGTCGTTGGAGGTACACCTTTTATTTGATGCCAGCGATGTTTTGATTTCCAAATATAAATAAAACTAGTCTAATTACATAGTTTTGTATTTATTAATCTAAACTAGAAACAAATAGCCATGTATATTGGTAAAAGTTTCGCAATCAGTGAAGTTTGTCGGGTCAGTTGTTCGTACTTACTTTAGCTGATAGTTCATCTACTTCCTTGGCTCCGACCTTCTCAGACTGCTTCCTCACCTGATGACCACGGAAAGACGCCTGGATCTTGGTGGCTGCATGGCAAAGCTCTGAAAGCAAAAAAAGTCAATCAAATACATAATTAAGATATCAATGGACAAACAAGCGTTCAAAAGTAAGAAACTGATAAAATTTTAAACTCAAACCATATAAAAGGTAAATAATATGTGTAGCGTTTTTGTGGATACGAAATCAGAGAGGTGTAGAAGCAGCGAAAAAATGGTTTTGTAGTTAATTTATGTCTCTTTGTAATATTTAAGAAAATGGCTGTGACTGAAATTCTGAGTTTGGCATTAATAATTTTCCTCAAAAATGATAACGTCCACCGGGAGTTCTTTATAATTCAACATATTTTCTCCTAGCTTTTTACAAGATATGGATTTACGTTATCTCAATCATATTTTTTTATTATAATAATACAAACCGAGGGACATTTTGGGAAATTTTATGACAAAACACATTGTGTTAGGATATCGAATATTCCTGTCGATAATATATGTAACTTTCATAGTTACATAATTTCCTGACAGGACGGTTCTGGCAGACTTAATAATCGCCTTATTATTCACTTTACAATCCAGGAAACGAAAGTAAACTTAGATCGAGACGATCAATCTCCCAGTCGTCATATCTGATCTATTTATTTGAGAGGGATTTGATCACATGATCACAGTATTTGTAGTCACTTATTCCTTGAGCTTTATTACGCTAGTTTGCGCTATACAGGGTGAACTTGAACTAACTGAAAAAATAGGGGGTGGTAGAGTATCGCAAAAATTAATGAAAAAAAATCATTTTAATTTTATTATTAATAAAAAATAATTGCTTAATTACTTAGATATTTAAAAGACACAATACACACGCGTCAGCCACTACTGCGTACTTCACAGAAAAAGCTGATTTAAAACAAAATCACTTATAATTGCGATACCTTAGCACCCCCTAAAAATTCTCAGTTAGTTCAAGTCCACTCTGTATATGATATTAAATATATTTTTTTTATAAATCTCCAATTTATTACAGTCACTGTACTATTTCGCGGAGACCTCTTACTGTCACTGTGGCTACAGTAAGTTAAATATTTGTTGGATAAATGTGTCTTGGTTCATAATAAACGAATGCATTAATTGTTAGCGAGTGAGTACACAACTTGGAAACAATGGTAATTATTGTGATAGTCTCTCGGTAATAATGAGTATGAAGTTTGTTTGTTGAGAGTGCACAATTAGGAGGCTTATAATTTGCATACAAAGGCAGATTCATCCCGCTGAACACTTATTGTTTTACACATAATCACGCATTCTCCTGATAAACTATTTGTGTTTCGTAACAAGTCGATGTGCATCGAGCTTGATAAATATTGTGTAAAAATATGTGCGAATGGTAGAAGGAGGAGGAGACTGTAGGCGCCTGGTCTGTCGTACTGGAAGTGTTCCAAGTGGGCGACTCAGCTGATATACAGAGGCCATTGGGACCATGTTTATGGCTTCACCAAGCAAACATTCCACCAGCTACAGAATAAAGCCTTTGTGACTTTCCATACAAGAAAATATCAAAAATAAATGCTTTGGCCACGCTCCATAACTCGCATATCAAAACACGACACCACCTCAAATGCATTCGTGCGAACGTTCGTGAGAATCCAAATTAATATTGTTAATACTCCCAATATTACGCATTAGGCGAATCCAATGATCGACGTTCGAAACATTTGATTTCATAAATGATTTCATAAATTTATTAAAATAAAAAATCACCACACACTCGACGAATCAAGGTAAATGTGGACGAATTTTCCATACACACACTCGTTATTCATCTACATTCACTAACATTCGCGAGTATTTGTAGCCCGCTTTATATTCCTATTGATATAGATTTATCTATTTATCTGCTAGAAAATAAATAAACCTACCGCAACCCATGATATGTTAAGTAATTCCATTGAATAACAAGATCTAAATATATATTTCAACGATTTTTTGTAGCTATCTTATATCAGGTGGGGTCAAATCAAACCCAATAAATCCCAAACACGCCCCAGTTTTATAATAGATAAATATATGCCACAAGACGACCCGAATTAAAGATGAAACTGATCAAAATGTCACATAACCAAGATGGCGCGCAATCAAAATGGTAGCGGGACTTTTGCTCCACCCATTACGAAAACTATTGTCATATATCCCTCTCTTTCTTTTTCTTGTTTATTTTCCTTGTTTTTGTGTTTTTTCTCAATAATATTACAATTATAGTACTGTGTTTGACTGTTTTTTCTATTATATATTTTAATAACTATCCAAGGAAGTAAATACACGCACCTTATTCATATTATGTGAAAATTTCACGTACGATTTATCTCATTTTCGCAAAAGCAGGTGTTGAATCCCTAGTTGGTCATAAACTACTTAATAGTGGAGATTTTCTCCATGGAAATACGCAAGTTAATCCTCAAAATGGTGATTTGTGAATAGGAAAAAGCAAAGACATATAATAAAATAATCAGACTGTTTTTATAAGTTTTCGGTATTTGAATTAGGTTGAAATTTTCACTAGTTTTAATTCTTCAAAATCACAAATATTAAGTTTACCAACAGATTTTATACTGTACTGGATACAAGCAATATGTAAAGTAATTAGTCCTATTCCTCGACTTATCAAGGGACACAATCACCTACAATAGATTAAACATCATTTACATGGAAGTAAATTTACCTAATAGGGGTAAATATCTCCCAGTCCCATCTTGCCAAAGCCAAAAAAAGCTCTACTTTAGAAAATATTCTCAAAAATTGAATTCTTATTTCTTTTATTCTTTGGATTATCTCCCTCTTTTGTACGCTTCAATTCGTGCTCAAAGCATTTCCTTTGCTCAGTTCTCTTATTCACTTTTTTCTACTTTCAGATATCAAACGTTCCGGTTTATTTAGAATCTAAAAAAATAAAATATAGGTACATACCTAATACTTAAAACTGAGTCATCCAATGGATTTATTAAAAAAAGTTTATGTGTAATAATTAATAATTAAAAATTACACCTCATCGACCCAAGGAGTTCATTATGTTTTGAATTGTATTTTATGATCAAACAGCCAATTAATGTGAAGAGTTCGATTCCACTTATTATCAATCCTCTCAAAAATTATGCTAACTTATAATTAGATAGAAGACAGGGGTTCATATTCCAGTACATGTATATTCAATATTAAAAATTATCAAGTTTTATGATGATGTTTGAGCTATATCAAAGTACACGATGATTGGTAGATAAGTTTTATTAATTCTAATAAATATATTAAGATATTCGATAGAGGCTAAAAATGGACAGTTCATAGTTTAGTGGTATAATGTAAGCCATCTTCACTGTTGGTGCATTTTTGCATAAAGTAGTTGGAAAAGTACACCTGCTGATGGAGACATGGCAATTTTACTATATTATATTTGAAAATGTGGTACACTATATTTGTAATTCAAATTTTATAGTACATCGAGGCTTTGAATAATGCTGAATTTAAAAAAAATACACTTTAAGCTTTAATCGATTAGGCATATAATATGCACACGAACACCATTGAAATACACATGATACATCGATGTATTCGGTTATACATTATTACAAATATTGATATAGTTATATTTGTTGATAAACCAAGTAATATTATATTTAGTATATGAACCTAAAAGTCTTACAACACTGCCAATACAATATTCACGAGCACGCGCTTTCCGCCTCAGTCAAAACACATTTTAGTGATTTACTTTCCGCCTGTTATTCTGTTATTTAAGTACACAAGCATTACAGGTTTTCAAAAATATTGTCTGATGTGCAGGAGGTACATAAGTACGTATCGTAAATTATTATTTTGTTTAAATAATTACGGTTTCATAATAATTTCCTTGGAGAGATGGCTGAATATGTTTGGTTTTCTACGAAGAAGATATGCATTTAATACACTGAATTGACGTGTATTAAATTAAAACAATCCTGAAAAGATGAAATACCTCAACACACCTGGTGCGGAAATTGAAGAGGCGTCTCTCGGATACCGGTGCTCTTACTTATCATCCGAGAAATCTGGGTTCAATTCCCGCATCAGGTGTATGGTATAATGAAGTACATATTTCATATTTTAGGATTGTTTCAATTTTATACAGGTCAATTCAGTTTATTAAATTTTCTGATCGGGCTTCCGATTAACATTAAGATACTATAACAATAGTTCTGAAATTATGCATATAAGCAGAATTTTCAACTTCTAAAATATCTGCAATGAGAGAATTGAAACAAATACCAACAAAATACCATAAAAAATAATCTTCTTGGATGAATGCGGAACCGCTTAATATTACCATAAATAAAAAGAGTATGGAAGAATGTAAAGAAAGCAAGAAAAGTGTGTAAGGGTAAGAATAAAGAGAGAAATACCGCCAACTCGGATGTCGCAACGGATCGGGCCTTCCCTGAAAGTAATTATAACTAAGCCCAGCATAAAAAGGATTACCTATGCTAAGATAAACAATTCCCCACTCAATTAATACGTATGACTTTTACAACACTGCCAAAGTAATTGTTTAAAACTATATTGCTTTATAGTTAGTTCTCCGTCCTCCACTTTTCAGGCTGAAAATCGATTCTTTTGAACGTGACGTCATACCTGCTGCTATCTCACCTGTACTCTTTACTCCTCTCGCTGTTATATTATATGTGGCATTTAAAATTCAACCACGAGTATAATAAATATATAATTTTCAATATCGAAATATCTTAATATAGGATACTTCTTATAAGGGTTAGTTTGGAAGGTTGCGGTTCTCTGAATGTGTCGCAAATGGGGTCGCTATAAAATTCATCGAGTCGACAGATGGTTCCCTTCTTTTTGACCTCAAATATGAATGAAACAGCCTCACAACACTAACCAAGTTTCAAAAGGCAAACTTCATCTTATGAAAACGAATTAAGTTGGTTGCTTTTGGAGTTTAAACTTAGTCTGTTACCCGCTTTTGATGAAAAGAGTTCACTTCGACAGTTTTGTATAATAATATCCTGTTAATAATCTACCCACTGACATATTATATCTAATGATTTGCAAGCACAATTATAAAACAAGTATATACGCTTTTTTCTCCTGTAAAAATTGGAAATATTATCTACATATATGTAAATACTGCCAAGGGAATAAAACGTGTTGCTAAAAATATTGAAATAAATGTATCAAAACTAGGTCAAATTAACGACATAGATTAGGATATCGAAAAAAGTACAAATTTCGATATATAGTCAAAAAGTTAGGCCAGACATACTTGGATTCGCTGATTCATAAAAAGTTATGCTAGTAATATTATTCAGAGTAGTGGTTCTTTTTTTAATCTTAGTATAAATAAATAATTTAACAGGTTGGGTATTCTGTCATTGCTAGTAAAATATTTTTAATGTTTTTTTTTGTTGATCCATCTCCCCTTTTTATATGTTCACTGATTAAAAATCTTCCATAAAATACAATTTCATCAACAAGTGTTAAGCCTATAAGAAATAAACTCTTTTACGTATATTTTTAAATTATTTATTTACGAGGAATTTAATATCAAAGTGTCCGAGATACGCTAACCCTTTGAGGTAAAATAATGTAAGGTGGCTTTTGCAGGGAATGCATTTTCAGTATAGGATAGTTTTAAAACCAAATACGAGTGGTGTTTAAATAAATAACTTGTAGTCATCTCAAACGGAAATCAGTTCCTATGCGAAAAAGTGATTTTAGAATAAATGTAATTTGTTGGGAAGGCAGCGTCGCGACGCCGATAAATATTTGCAGTAGGGAAGTGAGCTCAGCTGAAAATTTTCAGTTTGATGAAAAAGTGAAATAGGATCGAATATCTGGGGAAATGTGAACATTTGGGGAAATGTTTTCTCTCGTTATTCTCACCAAAATGTAGACAATCTGGTTAACATCGTATTACACACTTGGCACACTTGAATAACAAGCTAAAACGTGTGGTGTATTAAAGTTATAGCTATAGTTCTGTATTTTTTTATTAAACAGTTTAATTTAAAAACCAATTATTATATTATAAAGTGGCTTTCCATCCATGGCTCTTAAAATACAGGAATTCAACTAAAATACCATACCGTGTAATAACGCCTATTTAACTTAGACTGAATTTTATATAAACGCTGAATCGAGTGATATTGAGATAAAGAAGAGAACTTTTTTTATCAACTTCGCTCTCATTTGAATACAATATTGATTTTCCGTTTTTATTCTCAGTCAGCGAGTTGATAATCTAACCTCATATGATAATTCTACAGTGTTGGATAAAAAATAATCGTGTTTTTGTGTTTGATATAATTTTTTTTATAAACATCTTGTAGTATTTATGACTAGATGATGATATTTTATCAATAAAAATATGAAAAAAAGTGTTTTAGGTTTTTAATCAATATAAAATCTTCCAAGTGTTGTTATATTCATGTAAGTATGTATTGTATGACAAATTGTGTGTGGTGTTAAATTTCATAATAATTTCTGAGCCAACTGACCTTTTTACTACTCAGAATTGTGTCTTATTTGTAAAATTATCCAATATTCTATATATTTCTGTTTATATACCGACAGCAATATCGTATATCGCTTACTAATAATGTCAGTTGGTTTTACTGTAGTGGAGTGTGTTTTCTTACATAAACTCGTACAAATCTACTGTTAAAGTGAACGTATATCATTGTAAGCAGTGGATATTACTTGAAATATAAATAAATGGTAGACAATTTAGGCTGAGTAGTGAAAAGGAAGCCTTATAAAAGATGAATCGTATTTGTCGTGTAAGCACTTTTCACGCGTGATCGATGTGCTCCTTCAAAATGTCGGATGCATAAATAAATCCCCCATTCCTGTCTCTTATATTCAACAGATTTTTTTTCAATTATATTTCGGGACGGAAAAAATCTTTTCATCGAAAAGAGCTCGAGTGTGTAATGGAAATGGGCAAAGATTCAATATTCGACTTTTGTCACAGCATTTTTAATATCAAAATTGATCCGCGGAATATTATAATATTTGGCACAATGGCGCATAGTATATTCGGAATAAATTTTATTAAAACGATGCCATAGTTTCTCTATAAATTCAATATTGAATAATCTTGTGTTATGGTTCATTATTTGTTGTTCAACTATTATTTCACAAAATATACTCATTGTTTCCGTTCACACGATAAACTATTCAAAATTACTCCTCATGAAAGTGCAGATCTGAGATATGAATTGATGAAACCTACAATATTCATACTATTAAGGGTTGCTATATGCTACAAATAAATTATTTTAAATATTTTCTTAAGAAGGATATTAAAAAGTCCTTAGAAAAGACCCATTTTATAAAGGATCTTGATTTTATAAAGACCTCTATTACAATTAGTGCATTCTTTGCCTTTGTCATGATGTTGGGTAGCTTTAAAAAAAAGGTTTTGCAATTAACTCGGCCATTTTCTCTAATAAATTACTAGTCTTGCACCAATATATTTAGACTAGGAATTTATTAACTATTATGTGAACTAATTAGAAAAGCTTTGAACACAGGCGAGTTCATTAACTGGTTAAATTTACAGAAGTCGTTTGTAAATGGAGACACATAGTATTTGTGATTTTAAATAAAATTTACAAAAAAATTCATTAGGGATTATTTTAATGCTCGGTATGTGAAATATGTGTTAGATATTTCAATAGTAACAGGTGGGGTAAAAGTTCCGCTTCCATTTTAATCGCGTACCGTCTTGGTTATGTGACGCTTAGATCAGTTTCGCTTTGAGTATTGTATTGTGCAGATGCCCCAATTTTATAATGGATATACATCATAATAACGGTGCCAAAATTTATTTTCAACTTAGCATTCTAGCCGAATGATAGCCAGACTCTTGCCCCACCCGTTAAAGACCCATATATAGTCCATTTCAGTCAATTATAATTGTTTTTACTTGTACAATTTGTGTATTATTCAACCGACCAATTAAATTTTAAAAACATGTTCTATAAATGGAGCAACCCCTGTTAGAAAATACGCACAAAGGCCTCATTTTTGATTGATGATATAATAGCGTGACGTCATCAGACGTCAATTGCTTCAGGATGACCAGAATTTATATAACTTCCGTCTCGACCACAAACGTATGAATTATTTATAAACAACTAATTATCAATTGCATTAAAACTTTGGGTATATTGTAGTCTAATAAGTGAACGAAGTTTAAAAAAAAAACTATATCGCAAAGTGCTGAACTCGCATCCAGTTTCCGGGGCGCCTAATAGTAAGTGCACATCATGGTTTTTTTTATTTTTTTATTCCAAGACTAGAGTAAATGGTCACTGTTAATCTATTAAAAGTAATAGAATCAACGGGTCGAAGTTACAAGGTTGGATTTTTGTTGGAAAAGGAGGGCGTCTTGTTGCGGAGAAGAGTAAAGGAGCGAAATTGTGCCTAGAATACTAATTGATAATAAATACCACAATATATGGTTGCTGACTATAAAAAAACAATACAAAATCCAACATATTGATAATAAACAAAGTTCAATGTTATATATTATGAAAATATAAAAAAAACAATATGATATATGTTAATTTAATTACTGCTAAATACAAAATCTTAACTTAAAGTTACTTGTTTTGATACGATATAAATCTAAGCCAATTGGCAATCCATTTAAAAAAAAACACACATACAATGTTAAAATCGACGATTCTCTATTCTCTGTTCATATTATTTGTAAAAGAGGATGAAAAATAACATCCAATATACCGTGAATGATGGTGATTAGGTGGTATCGATTTCAGTCAATATCCACAAGTAACTTTAACGACGCAATGCGACATTTTGTTAAATATTTAATTAAAACAATCATTAAAAAATACCATTACAATATAATTTTCCTCTAAAGACTTTTTTCCTTTACTGGGTATCTTATTTAAATAAAATGTCGCTAACTGCTTGACGAGAGAACTGAATCTACTCTCAGATGATGTTTTCCGACAAACAACATTTTTGTTAAATACGTAAAAACAACCCCAGTAAATGTTGACATAAAAAACACTTGCCTTGTTAAACAAGAGAATCAACTACAATAAAAAACAATTGGTTAACTTCTTGGCTACTGTGGCATTGATATGAACCTAACTAACTAAATTATAGAATAAATTACGCCCTCGGCGACAACAAGTCTGTGATTCCTCATAAATGCTTTGTTTTTTTCTCGTTTTATCTGTATCCATAATCGGTTCATAAAATATATTGAGAAAAGAGATAAGTTCTCGTTTGCCCCTATTGTCACATCGATCGATGACGATTTGCTAGTATTAATTCCACATCCCCAGGGCGTGTCCACATTAAATCATTGTAGGTATGTATATTATATGTGCCTAAATAAAACCCAGGTAAAATGATACATTCTATCTTTATTATGTATAACTTTGAAGGTCTAAAAGGCCAACAATGCGTCGTAATTACGGCATGACAGCCATTCATTAATTTGTGTGGTCATCGTTCTGGTTTCCCTCAATAAAAAACACCCGCATTTTGTTCAAAATTTAAAACTACAAAACATACCCGGTGATGATTTGTATTTATTATATTTATTTTCATCATAATGAAGCGTGAGAAAATAGTCTCATCAATCATTGTAAGGGATTCATCACTTAATTTATGTACATTACTACAATTTCAATTAAGTAGACGCTTTAATTACAACAATAAATTGACAATACAGTACATTTATATTGTGTAGGTTTATATGACATTTAATTATCTATGAAATATTATTCACTACTACTATCAAGACATTTTATGCATTTTCTTTATACATACGAGTATAATTTATCAATTTATCTTCTGCCTCTCTTGGAATACTTTTAATACAACAGAAATCATAACTAAGATTGGGGGAGTCATAGTGGGTCATATCCATATAAGGATATTTGTATATTTATGTATAATATATATATATATATATATATATATATATATATCCAATTCAACATGGTTTAAAAAACATTGTATGAGTGGATTTGTTAAATTAACTACTAACTTAGGAATACTCGATATGTGATATCACCACATATTACTTTTTTTCAATGATTGGCTACATCTTGATGTTGAATTCATTAATTTGTAATTATATAATCAGGTCTATCATCGAGTTTTTTCTACGTATTTCGATAGTTAAGTTTCCACATTGGACTTGGAAAATGGTGCAAAGAGGCTTTATAGGAATTTAGAGAGCAAGCAGAAAAGCGGCTCAGTTAGTTTTTGACAGCCTCTTTGCCGTAAGAAGGAGATTTTCAGCCTTTTTCACTAGAACTTTCAATAATAATATTTGCCATACAGTTTCCCCCCTTCCTTTTCAAAATTGTCAGCGTGGAAAGCCACAAAAGTTCTGATAAATGACATTGAAAATCCTGTCAAGCGTAGCTATAGTGGTGAGTGAAATATTACTCTAGTGAAAACATCTCAATTCTGTTTTAGTTTCATACAATTAATTCAAGGAAGATTCATTCATGCGACATCAAAAACGAACCTACAACTTCCGCTTCGACGATTATCATCCCATTTACCATCTTGTCCATTTATATATATGTATTCAAATTTAATCAATATTCATTACTTCTCCACGTGTTCACCTTTGCCTAAATGTATTTTAAACAGTTTTTACAAACCATATTGATATAAAATTTAAAAAAAAACGACCAGAATATTACCTAAAGTGCATACTACTAATAATAGGTACATAGAATAAATAGGTTCCACCTGTTTCAAGAAATATTCAGAATATTTTACAGCATACTAATAAATTATCACTTAATTTTAAAATATGATTATTAAATTTATGACAACATCAACTTCACGGTTAATACTCATTTCTACGTGATTAATTTTGCTGAAAGAATTATCATTCAATATATAATAAATAATAATTATATTCTCATACAATAATTGACATATTACCAAATATAGTAAGCTAAATGAACCACAAGTAAGTCGATTATAACAGTATCATAATCACTTATTCATAGATTATTTTCAAATAAATCTCTCTAAAGCTTAAATAATAAAATATTTAAACATGTAATAGAAACTATATATAATGTACTGTTTTAAGATATTTAAATAATTATTTGTGTTGGACAGGCGCATTTTGAAAATACTCTCTGTAACAAGCCAAAATTTGTTTCAGATGTTTGATTCTCTTTTGGAATCCAAAATAAAGCTTCGAATAAAAGATTCTCTCATTTCTTTGGCAGAGCCAGCCACGGTGAAATATTTTCTGGAAAAAGACACTCCTTTGAGTACACAACTTTTGCTCGATGCAGCTTCTTGGCAAACGCAATAAGAAGTTCAATGAAACTATTTATGAAAAATACTCTAGACAATGCCATTCCTCAGGAGAAATCATCTAAATCAGACATTCAATTCAAATTGTTGACGTGTTAGTATAAGAATTCTAGGGGTGTTTTTCTTTCAAATAAAAAATAGTGAAAGAGTGTGAAAAAGTGCAAAAATAAGTGGTGACGGGTGTTGTTAAGTACGTCGCTAATCTGAGAGGACAACAACGAGGTGTGTACAGTGTACCTGGTGAAGGTGGTTGTTCGTGGTATAGGTAACTAGAATAAGGTGATAAGGACAAGGACAAGGGGTAGAAAGGATCCAAGGGCGGTACACCAAGACACAGAGGCACAATCGATGTTGGGGCGCCGCCCTCTAACCACCTTGTACACCCTAAGCCACCCCTTAACACCTCTATACTATACAACTCTCTTGTCTACGCAAAATCGATCTCTTTCACTGAAAAAATACGTTCAATCGGTGTCGATCTCCATTCAAATTTGCCATTCAACTTAACTGGACTGTTCACACAAAGCAACGACCCAAATGTGTCCTCAATGTTATTTAAATTTAATTAATTAAATAAACTCAACTTAATATTTTTTATCTGAAATTATAGGATATTAGGTAGAGATTGAAGGGGTCAAAATATGATAAACAAAACTTTTCTCATTTTCATTTAAATGTAAATATAATACTTTCTATATTTATATACGGTCCTAGGATCTTTTTTGAAAGGTTTTTTACAAATTTTGTTTTCAGACACAATAACGTGTTGATTACTTGTTTAAAGATGATTTTAACTATTACCCGATACTTTTTTTAGTAAACTTGGATCATGATGATCGATGGGGATCGCAATAACAGATTAGATAATTTTGTTGATTTGACAGATTTTGAGATTTTAACCCATTACCACAGTGTTTGTACTAAAGGCCCTTAAACCCTGAGCTATTACGCTTATAAGTATTTATTGATTATTTTTTTATAAAAAATACTTACAAATGCTGAAAATATTGTCTGATATTTTATGTTGATATTCACACAAAACTCAACTTTAAAAACGTTATGATCGCATCGATATATAATGTAAAAATAAATGGGTTTAAAATATATACTAAAAAAATGCACGTTTGTAAAATCAGAATTGTGTTTTTTGACATGTAAACTGTGAAACTACGATATAGCTACGTCCGTAGCGTCGTCGTAGACTCCATGACGTTGTACAGGATGTGAAAGAAATCACATACCGTTCGTAAACTAAATGCACCTTATTCTCTAAATATTATTATAAAAAATGCTTGGCGTCGTAAATGTGATTTGATGTTATGTTACGTAATTATATTTATGAGGTATCTGTGTAATGTGTAATGGAGAAGCCTTAGCAGTATTGGAAGCATGTGCTGGTAATTACCTTTATCATCAGGATTAAACTCGGCCTCCAACTCGGCCTTGGATGGTTCTGGTTCATTCTGTTGTTGGCTCATTGTGTCTCGTTGGTCTTCTTTGTCCTGTCTCTCACTCGATGTCCTCTAAACACTGCTTGTATTTTAGTAGCAGCCTTCTCTTCCTCTACGCCGAATACTTCCTGCGACTCTTTGTTCTTCTCCGATATGTCCTGCACCTGTTGTTCTGTGAACAAGTATAAAACACATTAAAGCCTGTCGTTTACAATAAAACAATAAAAACATATAATTCATATAATATTTTTATGAAATCAGATGAACCAATCAAAGATTTTACATACTTTAATATTATATTTGAGTGCATTAAAGCGAAATAATTCTGAAAAAATGAATTAACCTCGATACACCAATCCTGTCTGAAATGACTGGTGTATCGAGGTTTATCCATTTTTTCATAATTATTTCGCTTTAATACACTTTAATGTAATGTATAAGTATGAAAAATATATAAATATTGAATATGGTATCCGTCTTTTATGATTTTATCCTTTGGCATGAGTTTAGTTTTAGAGTGTTTAGACTATGATTACAATGAAGATTGTTTATTTTTTACTGAAAGATATATTAGCTAAAAAAAGACAAATTCACTTATAAATGAGATTTATTATTTAAAATAGTTGATTGGCAAAAAAATATCCGTGAAGATTAAATTCAGAGAATACAAATACTGTGGTCATGTGTTCAAAACCCGCTCAAGTCATAAAAATTATGTGTTTGGTTATTACGACTAGGAGATCGGGAATAATATTAATAAAATCCTTATGGATCGCCCTAATCCCGGCTTACTGCGATTTTAAGTTAAATACTAAAGCGATTATCGCTCTGTCGGTGACTTGTGTAACTGTTGATAGTCAAGATCATCGACAAACAAGGAATTAACACGTTGTTGTGTCTAAAAAAACTAAATCTGTAAAAACTCTCTCGGGGCGTATATAATTTTTTTTTTTTTTTTTTTTTTTGATTTATATTTTTGAGTACCCTGTCTAAAGACATCTTACTCGTCGTCTGTTGTCACATTGTCTTAAGGGTTGGTTGTCCAGTGACGACTCAATCCCGGCGTTGTGTTTAGGTTATAAGTGTTCGAGTGTTCATACATGTTTTATCAAGTAAACACCATTGTCAGTCCTTGAATCTTGCTGGCAAGTCAAGTTGTCTGTATTTTTGTGGACGTCTTGCGTAGTCTACGGTCAATAAGTCCCTCGCTAGTACGTTCGGGTGACTTTTTAATCTACTTTGGTACGTTTCGCTGAATTTTTTCAATTCTTCGCGTACTGTCATTGTTTTAGAGTCCTGTAATAGGACCCAGTTGGGTACATACCATGGAGCATTTAAAATTGCTCTCAGGGTCTTGTTTTGTAACCTGTCGATACTGCTGATATGAGTATCCTTAGCTGTCCCCCACAGTTGACATCCATATGTCCAAATGGGTTTGATTATTGCTTTATACAGCAATAGCTTGTTTGTAAGTGTGAGTTGGGAATGTCTGCCAATCAACCAGTACATTTGTCTTTTTTTATGTTCCATTTGAAGTCTCTTTGTCTTAATGTGTTTTTGCCATGTTAGGCTTCTGTCAAGGTGTATACCGAGGTATTTAGCCGAGTCTTCTTGTGGAATATTTTTCCCACCAATTTTCACTGGTGGACATGTGTGTTTTTTGTTTGTGAATGTCACGTGTGTCGATTTGGTTTGATTTACTTTAATTCTCCATACTTCAAGCCATTTCTGTATTGCGTCAAGGTGTTTCTGGAGGAATTGTGAGGCAGCTGTTGGATCTTTGTCCGAAGCGAGTATGACGGTATCGTCAGCGTATGTAGCCAGTGTTGTGTTGTCGGTTTTTGGGAGATCGTTTGTATATATTAGATACAGTACAGGACCTAGTACACTCCCTTGCGGTACTCCAGATCTTATGGTATTAAGATTTGAAGTTTCGTTGTCATATTTAACAAAAAACTGTCTATCGGTCAAGTACGATTTGATAATATCATACATGTTTTTGGGCAGTTTTCCTTTGATTTTATAAAGCAGGCCTGGGTGCCAGACTTTGTCAAAAGCTTGACTGATATCTAAGAATGCTGCTGAACAGTAGTTTTTTTCTTGTATGGAGCGATCTATGATCGTCACAACTCGATGAACTTGTTCAATTGTCGAGTGCGCTTCTCTGAAACCGAATTGATGATCAGGGATCATGTGTTCTTGAAAAAGTATTGGTTTCATGTTGCGCAGTAGAATTTTTTCAAATATTTTGGAAAATATTGGCAGGAGGCTTATCGGTCGATATGAAGTGACTTCTTCGGGTGGTTTACCTGGTTTAGGTAGCATAATAATTTCTGCTATTTTCCACTGTCTAGGGAAGCTACCCATTCTAAGTATCGCGTTAAATATTATGGTTAGAAATCTTAATCCGATATCTGGCAATTCTTTGATTATCTTCCCGGTAATCATGTCATGTCCTGGCGCTTTTTTTGCGCGTACTTCATATTTTATAACATGCTTGACGCATTGAAGTCCAATTTTGACATAATAGTTTTCTTTATGTTCCGTACTATCTAATAAATTATGAATGTGACTTTCTTCTTCAGGGGAACACATCCTTTCCGCTGGTGTAAATACTTCCTTGAGATGTTTCGCAAACTCGTTTAATTTCTCTCTTGTAGTTTTTGCCCATTTATCGTCAGCCGTTTTGATGGGCGGTATGGATATTTGGGGCCGTTTTAGTTTTTTTGTAGCTTTCCATAGAGAATAATCTGTAGCGTCGGTTGCTGTAAGACCTTCCAGATAGGATTGAATCCCTTTATTTTTCCATTCACATAGGATATTTTTAATATCTCTTATTGCTTCGTTCAGTTTTCTCTTGAGTTCCTTGCTTCGAGTATTTTGCCATTCTTTACGAATGCGTCTTTTTTCATGTATTTTTTCCTGAATCCAGCGGGGAAAATCATCTGTTGAGTGTGGTTTTTTTGACATATTGGGCGTGGCTTTTTTCACTGCGGAATGAATTTGATTTTGAAAGTGAATAACTGCGGTGTTAAGTTGGTCTTCTGTTTTCAATGGTATATCACATTTCAAATTTTCATTTAAGATATGTCTAAAATATTCCCAATCTGTGTGACGGTTACCGAGTGTAAATTTACTGGGTTTGATAATTGGTTGTAGCAAGCTGTATTTAATAATAACAGGTGAGTGATCTGATGATAGATCGAGGCAAGATTCTGCGCTCAGTCTTTCGATTGGAATTCCTTTCACTACGCAGAAGTCTATGAGGTCCGGTGTTTTTCTTCTATCTGTAGGCCAATATG
Organism: Agraylea sexmaculata; assembly: GCA_022606485.1. NCBI lineage: Eukaryota > Metazoa > Arthropoda > Insecta > Trichoptera > Hydroptilidae > Agraylea > Agraylea sexmaculata. Next base: position 3,324 of record JAGTTH010005175.1, on the reverse strand, counting down.
TTGGTTCACCAGTCGATAGATGAGTCAACTTGTTGTTTGCCATACTTTTATACAGTTCTCTCCCCCTGGGTGTGGCCAGTCTAGACCCCCATTGTTGGTGTTTGGCATTGAAGTCCCCACCTGCGATGAATTTATCCGCTTCAAGTGTTCTGAAGTAATCGTCAAAATGTTCTCGTTTAATCGAGTGTTTGGGTGGGCAGTAAATAGCCGATATATATACATAATTATTTGTATCTCCGACAGCAATTGTGGTTGCTTGGAGAAAGTCTCGATCATATTTTTCAGTGAGATGATGTCTCACAGTGTTTTTAATTATCACCGCTGTTCCGCCATGCGCAGTTCCATCGGGGTGATTCGTCGTATATATAGTATACATGGGAATTTTTATGTAGCTTTTTTCGGTAAAGTGTGTTTCCGATATAAGCATTATGTCAATGTTTTTTTCTTTTAAAAATAATTTTATTTCTTGGCTATGTTGTCCAAGACCGTTGGCGTTCCAAAGACATATTTTCAATAATGGAATCATTTTTTATTTAGGACAAGAGCTGCCATGATCTGTGTCATGTTGTCCATGGTTTTCATGACAAGTTCAATGAGTTTGTCCATTTTAATTATTAAATTATTTATAATGTTGTCTTGTGGTTTTTCGGGAGTTGGCTCGATATTTTTGGTGGCTTGAGCATACGACTTTGGTATGTCATTGGTTTTGAAAGTTGTAGTGTTAGTCAAGTTGTTTGTCTGTTTTGAAATTATTTTCTTTCTTAATACGGGGAATTGGCTTGTTTGTACCTTTTTGCGTGTTTCGCAACCTTTATAATTTGCTGGGTGATTCCCGTTGCAGTTGACACACTTCACATTGTTGTCTCTTGTTGTTCTGTTGCAATCAGTTGTTGCGTGCTCACCTGCGCACTTTACGCAACGCGGAGTCCTGTTGCAATATTTCGCGGTGTGTCCGTATCTTTGACACTTTTTACATTGTATGACCTCTTTTTGAGGTCTTGGTGGCTCGATTACGACTTTACACCTAAGTATGGTGTCAATTTTGAAAATTTCTTTGTTATGTATATAAATAAAAATAAAAAGATGTGTCTGTAAATTTCCATTAGCTTGGATAAACATTGCTGAAAATCAAATTATAAATCAAGACTATTAATAGTCACTTTAACAGGTTTGATAACCTTGTGCATTTTACGGTGTGCCCTTTTCATTACATTTTTATTGCAAAGTATTACTCCATCTAATAGCATCTGCTATTAAGGCTAACAAGTGCCCTACTTTCATTCATCCACGAGATTACCACATCATGATTTTTTTCATTGTGCGTATATGTGAAATTAAAAGTGTGTTTTACTCGGTGAATATTTCAATGAGTTTAACTTAAAATCGTACGCGTTGGCCATATAATAAGTAAAAAACAATGGGGATGTAATTTAACTGCGAATTTCATTGAGTGGAAAAAACACAACGATGTGGTTATAGCCTACACGATGTATAATAAAAAGTAAATAGCAGTTTTATCGTTGAATGAGGCAATCATTCATGTTCCAGGCATAGTCGATACATCATCATGATAATATAGATTCACCAAAACATGAGTTTCCTCCTTATTTGGGTTCAGATATATCTTTGAATGGAAAGTTAGCACTAATTATTTTACATTGAAGTACATTTTACATAATATTTATAACAAATATTAAAAATAATATAATAACGGATTAAATGAAAACTCATACAAAAGTATTTTCCCCTTTTGGATGTAATTAAAAGATTATTATATTGAAACTTCAGCAATTGAAGCAAATGTATTTGGATTTTAGGTCTCTAAATAAAGCAAATATGGCCATTTCTAGAGTCCATTCAATAGTTGTTCGAGGTCAAATGAAAATTGAGTGGAAATCGCGTGCCAAAGAGTAATATTTTCTACATCACCTCGTATTTGAGAGAAGCATTTACGACCTTTTTTATTATAAATACATTAGAAATTACAAATAAAAATGACGACAACTTATTATTGTTTATTGATTTTTAAATAAGACGACCGCAATTAACATAATACTACCTATTGAATAATATCAGCATGCAAATGTATGTATATTAAGTAGAAGTTATATAAAAAATTTAAGTGGATTTTTTACGCATTTTAAAATTTCAGCCTTAATTTAAGAAAGAGGCCGGATAGATTAAACAAGTTAATTATTCTGTGGCAATGAAAACATTTGAGATAAAATTTATAAAGAATACTAATTAATGTGGCTTCGTTATGGTGGGATTGATATTAAGGCTTTACAATTTTCTATAAGGAATTCGTTTTTTAACGTCTGTGAGAAGTATAAATTGATAATTTTTTTGGAATAACCAGTTACTCATTTATTTTACTATCCTTCTCTGGTTGGATTTCCATTTCTTATTAAAATTTTTTTATGGAAATTTTTGCGGGCAATATCAATTAACAATGCAGGCTCTTGTGGTCCAGAGCAATATTGTAAGGGATAACTTTGATCAAACCATTTATTTTGCATCAAATCGGAAGCTGCGAAGGCCGATTATAAGAACAACCACCAAATTTGAACACTAAATCACAACGGGGGTGGCCCAACTCCACCCCTTGACAACCAAATCAAAAATTCACGACCCTTCATTCTCTCCCTTACGCCACTGAACAAATTACTAGAGCCCATGGTATCTCATAAATACAAACCTTTTATTTTATCCCATCCGCCATGTATTTGCCCGCTGGCCTCTCTAATTCAATGTTGTTATCGGCATATGATATTATTGTATAAAATATATATAAATAATATGTTTTTGTAAGAATACTTCACAATTTTGATAGTCTATTATGAGATTGGTTTAACTGAAATATAAAATCATCAAAAAAGTTTTATTTATACTGTCAACAAACATATGTATGTATTCCCCCCAAAAAATTTATATGACTTAATAACTTCAACACCAAATTAATGATTATATCAAAGTGAACATTCAAGATAATTTGTGGAGCCTGGGATTAATGTTAACTTATTCCACTTTAAAAAAGTATACAGACTTAAAGTACTGGGTACAAGTAATATAATATGATAATTAAAACTACTATAATACTACAATTTTTAGTGAAATCATCAGCGTTAAAATAAAACGTCTCCTATTCCAAAATATTTTAGTTTCAAACATGCTCTATTCCAAATCCGGTCAATTAAATCGTGAGTTTTATATTATCTGTATTTTTATTAATATATTTTATGATTTTATTTTACCGTTTTTTATGTTTATTCATTTTATTATTATTTCAAAATCCAGCCGTTATTGTTTTATTTAATAATCTTT
>JAGTTH010005171.1:0-14988 GCA_022606485.1 Agraylea sexmaculata | reverse complement strand
ATATAGCTAAATAAATGTTTCAAAATGTATTGATTTTTTTTTTCATTCGGGCGGCAGTTGTTCTACAAATTCTGTTCTTTCATTGGATTTTTCGATTAAACGAGGTGTGAAATCATGAGGAGCTGGCCAGCATTGTTCTGAAAATAATGTGATTTTTAAATTACAATAAATAAAAGTGTAGGAAGTTTAATATTGTGTTAAGTGGGCGCATTCAATTGTGTCTGACATTTGAATCAATAAATAAGGTGATTAGGTAGCAACATATTATTTAAATCCATTTTTAATTTGTTTACATACCAAATGCATATTTATAGTTTGGCAAATGATTCAATAGTTCAATGTAGTCTTTAAGATTAATCGAAATATCCGAATTCAGGAAGAAATTCAGCGCATTGTCATCTAGTGCCATATTTGGTTTCAGCTCCACTTCCACAAGCTGAGAAAAAATATACAATTAAAATATAGGATTAAATTTAAAAAATATAACATTATCACATTATATACATCACAATTTCGGAGCAAAGAACATATCTCATTTATTTCATCTAGAAAATGTTTCAAATGGTTGGTGTAAAATTCGATTGAATCATTCTCTTTAGCGTCAGAAAAGTTTCCATTGGCATTCACAGATACACAGTCGAAATTATGAAACAATTTCTACAATTTTAATATAAACATTATAGTCATCTATTTAATTATGAATAAAACCAATAATCTATGGATAAATCACACCTCTGCTAAATTTTACATTCGTAATTAAAAATGTTAAAATTTTCAGTGTATAATATGTACTAAAACAAACTTGACTTAAGTATGTTGATTTCATGTATATATTATAAAGCGCCATTGATTATTCATTTATTTATTTTTCACCCCGAGGAGCATTTTTATTTTTTTTAGAAAAGGTCTTTTTTTAAAGGATTTTTATACACAACAACGTGTTAATTGTCTGCCGGTGTTCTTAACTATTACTAGTTACACAGGTCACCGACAGAGCGACTCTACCCGACTTAATAATCGCCTTGGTATTTACCTTATAATCCAGGAAATCAGAACCTCCCAGTCGTAATAACCGATCAAATCAATAAAAAAAATTGACTAGACCACATGACCACAGCATTTGTAGCCACGCGTCTTATCTCCTGAGCTATTACGCTTGTTTCTTATTTTTTTTTTTTATTTATTATTTATTTATTTATTTATTTACGCTCCGAAGAGCTTTTTTTTATTTTTAGAAAGGGTATTTTTGATGGGGGTTTTTTATACACAACAACGTGTTAATTGTCTGTCGGTGATGTTAACTATTACTAGTTACGCAGCTCACCGACAGAGCGGCACTGCCCGACTTAATAATCGCCTCAGTATTTACCTTACAATCCAGGAAATCAGAGTAAACCTGGATCAAGACGATCGATCGGGATTTCATTAATATTATTCCCGATCTCCCAGTCGTAATAACCGATCAAATCAATTTAAAAATTCTTGACTTGAGTGGGATTCGAACCTATGACCACAGTATTTGTAGCCACGCGTCTTATCCCCTAAGCTATCACGCTGGTTATTAAAAACAAAGGGCGAGCAATAAGAACCGAAATTATTGGAAGAATAAAAGGCGCTTTGTATATACTCAAATTCTTGTTTTAACTAATAAAAAAATAAACTTAGGTAAAATGAAATATTCCAATATTTTTTAAATAAATTCTTTCATAATTCAATTAGGTATATAGTAAAATAATTCTATTTATGAAAACTATCGTCGTTCATTTAGTTTAAAATGACAATGTTTTCGAGGAAGACCGTCTTGTAAACTGTAAGGATCAAGGATATTAACTATTATTAATAGCTAATTATTATTATACTCGTATTACAAATATTATTTCCTTTTCCATAAAGCAGGATTGAGACTCATCGTCTGGCAGAATATGGAATCCCCGCAAATATTTTAAATGTATGAGACGCGGGACAATTAGACAGTATGTATCTATTTTTTATTTATTTTTTACCTTGACGGCTTCCCAAATAACGGGATTCTCTTTTTAAGGGGTTTCTTTACAGAAGTATGTATAGATTATAGTAGGGGTAGTTTCCCAGGCCAACCCACAGTAATGAGTCCTTCAGATCTAGTAGATCTACCAAGTGACACCGTTTTGTTTATTGTTGATTTATAAATTAAAGGATAAAGGGGTAATATATAAGGTAAAAATTATCACCGAATCTATGTTGTTGTAAATCATAAGTAATTTCAAACGTCGTATATTAGAAGACTGCAGTAATATATGAATTTGACGGCCCAGTGTATCTTGAGAACCCTGAAAATATTGTTTTGTTTATAAAACAAGGTCAATTTTTTATGTTTTTAAAATACCTCTAAAATGAAAACAAAGCGGTGAGGATTGATGAGAATGAGTCCATTTATTGAAACATCACAATATGAAGAATTACATTGTTTGACTGTGTTCTGAAAATATACTGTGGGATCATCCAAATTGTGGTCTCCAGCAAATATAATCCTCAGTACATAAGCTTTCTGTAATTGTGTAGTGGTTAGAAAATGTATAATTATTCTTATGTTTAATACGCGCCAGTTGTCTTTGCTGAAAGTTCTCTTTTATCACGTCGAAAAGTGTAGTCTTCTTGGACATCTTCAAGTTGTTTGTTTTTTCGGTTGCCATGTACACAGTTTTATGAAAAAATCCGTATTTGATAGAAATAAATAACAGTGGTTGGATGAGTCATCCGAATTTGTACCTACCCCAATTCGGTCATCGACTCCCTCCTCCCTCCATGACGTTATTCTGTCCCATATTTTGTTTCAGTGAAAGCATTCAACATTTTATTTTACCCTTGATTATTCTGCACAGTAAATACTGTAAAGTTACATATCGACGGGCTCCGCTAAGACGGCGATGAGTCGAAAAACACAACTTTACAGGACGGCCGAAAAACCGTTTTTTAAGGTTTTTATTTAATATCTCTTTATTCAGATGTTATATCGTTTCACTTTTTTCGGAAAAACGTGCCCCATTGTGTTATCAACATACGAGTATTTTTTAAATATGTAATAATGCAATATTTAAAAGGGGGCAAGCTAAAAATTGTTCTTGTAGGGAATATTTGCGGAGTGGAAGCGCACGGGAAGGTGATACACGGAGTTATCGCTGTCTTCAATGTCCTTCTTGAAATACTTGGATATGATAAGTCACACACACACTACTATGCATCACACTCACACTCTCTCATCCTAGCTCCCTCACACACACTACTACACCGACACGCACACACCCACAATATCTATTATACTACTATACCTACTACTACTACTAGCAGCTTCATTACCAGACACTCGCACCACTACCTTTACAATATTGCTTTATTATTACATTCTATTATATTATTTATATTACATATCAAATGGCAAAAATAAATATATACAAATACAACCGGTAAATTACGATAAGTATTTAAATATGTCAAGTGACTAGGTTTCCCAACTGATTATTTTAAGCATTCATTCCTTGACCACTTCACTGAATATGACCATACTCTATAGTGTTTATAGGAATTGCAGTTTTGTTTGAATATAATATAGATAACAAAATATAATGCTTTTTCTCAAAAAGCAATTCAAATAAAGTCAAATGGTCAAGATATTCATTCATTCTGTTGAAAAAATGGTTTTATTAGTATACTTTTTCTCATGCATTAATATTGAATTGCATGTGACATAATTTTATTAGCTCTTCCTATCATTTTATCATTATTGGTGTCTATCCTCGCTATAGCCGATATGATACCTGTAATACTCACTCAATAATACCAAGTATACAGTTATAAAATCATTTACAATTAATAATTTGTATTTTTAATTAGTTCATACACTACATTTCTCATCTACGTAATATACTAAGGATATTTTTAATTATAATTATAAATCTATCAGGTACTTGAGGGTTTTTGGATTTTAAAAAATCAATGAAAAAAAAATCCATGAAACAGAAATATCAGTTCAATTTAATATAAAAGTGTTTTTACCAAACCACTTGAACGATGTCCGAGGTATTAAGTAGTAGAATGAATGAATGTATGAATTCTAAGAATGGTTATTTAATTGAAATAATCAGTAAATGAAATAAATATTGATAATTTAAAATGACGATAGTATTTATTGTCATCCGCTTGTTTAGTTGCAGCTAATAATAAACTTCGAAGCCTCTGTGTGATTTATTGAAAAAAAATAACTAAAAAAATATCGTGATGCCTTCCCTATTGACGGGAGTCCCTTTTATAAGGGGTTGGCCAGGCCACCTTGGCCTTTACGGGAGAATATAGTAGAGATGGTTTCCCAGGCCACCACACAGCAATGAGTACTTAAGATCTAGTTTGCTAAGCTAGATCTACTATAAAAAAATAACTGTTTCTACAAATTTTCAGCTTGTTATGTCAAAATACCCTATTTTAATAATAATAGAGAATAATAGTTATTTAATGAAACAATTTTTTTTTTAAACATCTCACATATGTGGGAACATATTTAGTGGCAAGTTTTTAAATAAAAATACAACCGGTTAATTAGGATATTATTAATATATTATGTTCACAATACAATAGCCATATGACTTGACCACTTCACTGAATAAGACCATAGGAACTCTATTCTTATAATACTCACTACTTTATATTATCGTATTTATTGGAATTGAAGTTTTGTTTGAATATAATACAAATAACAGGGTATTTCATCATTCTGTTGATTTTGATGATAAAAACACACCTGTTGGAAATATTTGTAAAACCCAAGAACCACTTTTAGTTTTTGGTTTCAAAAGTGTTGATAATCCACCAATATTATTACAAAGCAGGGAGTCTTTGTTTCGACCACTTTTTAAAAAAATATAACTTTTATTATTTAATATTATCACTGAAAAATGTGTTTTTTGAAATAATAATATTAAATTATTATTAAAAATGAAATTATTTTAGTAAAGTAGAGTTTAAACAAGTGATCGTGAAGAAGAAGAAGTATTGTGCCATCCCTGAAATGTTTGAATCTTTTTTGAAATGTGTAATTGTTGGTGACTATTGTATGAGTATTATAAGGCAGGAAGAAAAGGACTGATAGTGATGGTGGTGGGGAGTCATAGCCGTGTCTTATTGGTTACTAATAAACACATGATTGTTCACACGTATATGGTGTCGGTGTGCGCAATGAAGACTAAGCTACCTGAAGATATCGCCTACAGTGTTTAGCAAATGAACGACTAAGAAGGCGATGTCTCCGTTCGTATTACTCGAGCGTCTAATTTTTTCTCCCGTGGGCGATAACTCGAAACGTACCCCATAAGAAAAAACCTATCTTTCTCAATTTAAGCACTAGAATCGTGATTTTTTTGTCAGAATATGCGCAATAATTAATTAAATAATAAAATGAGAAAAAGTTAAAAAGGTAATATCCCGAGTCATATTAGTCTTAGTCGAGCCCGTCGATATATTTATATATATATATATATATATATATATATATATATATATATAACTATATATATATATATATATATATATATATATATATATATATATATATAATGTGATTCCTAATTTTGACTTCTTGGTCATACAATACATCATTATTTAACGGAACGTCACTGGCGTAAAATATATAACAAATACTGCTGATTAAATATAAACCACTACAAATATCAAAACATTGAATGTCCTTGCAGAAATAGAATGGTGTATGCACGTGGATGTCCCTTACGATAATGGCTGACCACAGAGGAAGGCTTAGCTTCAGATTTATCACCTTTATCAGATACTAACATCCTACCTATTTTACATGTCACTCTTAAATCACAACATAAATCACTCGACAGATAACAATGCTTTAAATATAATACCAAATGTCTAGATTCAGGTAACACCATGGTTACCTTAAATACAGATGGTTTAAAAATAAATTATGACTACGTAAAATTTCTATTCAACAATCCATGTTTGTATGAATATCCACATTTAATACTGAAATTATTTATTTATTTAACATCTGCACAGATTTACTGCTTATTAACACTATAACCCATTTTATCGCATTGGGTTTTATTTTTGTCTCGATTCCCAAGTCAATGAAAACCAGGAAGCATCTTACCTGTGACAGTTTTATTTTGCAGCAAGGTAAATCTGTGACTTTCCCATACTTGATGTTAAGCTATATTTACGTTCAATGGGATAGTCCAATGGCAAACAGTTGGCTTAGTGGAGAAATGTCACCCCCGAGTACACAATATAAAGACATATGATTATGATCCAATATGGTCACAGAAAGGAAAGAGAACTACTTCACAACTCCCCGGGGCATTGCTCAAAGCCTTATGTATATCAAATCAATATGAATAAAACGGTCCGTGACATTTTTCATATCATCCCATATTTTTCATGGACGTTTTGATTCATAAATTTTATATATGTCAATATATATTTCTTTATAAATAATAATACAAAAACATAAAATACCCCATGTTGACTTAACACATTCGATGAAATAGATTTATATTGAAAATTGGTTTAAATTGAATTTGTTTCAATATCAAAATTTTTACTAGGACCAAAAAATTATTTAATATATTTAGCGTAAGAGACGGCTTTTATAAATTATCGTTTCATTAAGAAACTCAATTCGAGAATAGTTTTAACTTATTTATTATTATTAATTTTTTATATAAATATCATTAGTATTAATTGATTCCAAATTTTTATTTATTAAATTATGGATGTCATCCTTTAGACGATTTAGACTAACATTCCACAAACAACGATATTGGTGATATCGTTAATTTCATATGATATTCGACTTTTAGGATGTGACCAATCACGATAAAATATAAGAAATAAAAGGTTGATATATAATACATATAATAATTGAATAAATGTGCATAAACTTATAATTATGTTGAAAAAAAAATGTTAACCCCACTTGTGCAAAACTCGAACCCACATCTTCTGGACATATGTACGTATGTTAGATATATTCTCTTAACCAAAGAAGCTTATTTTTATATAGATATAAAATGCGGATTCAAATCTTGCCCAAGTTGGTGGTTGTAAAACGAGCTAATTATTTTTTTATCTTAATATAATGCTTGGTTTACATTTAAGTACTTGTTCAATAGTTGTTTTCACAAGTACAGTATTATTTACCAATTTTTGTTAAGGATAAATGTTTACGTAAAACGTGTGTATATGAGATAAATTGAAAAGCTCAGTAGCAAATAAAAATCTTCGACAAAACCAATAAAGTGGAATGCATTCAGAATTTTGCAATTTCCGACACATTCGATAATGGGCTGAAGAAAATCTGCTACTTTTCCGCTTTCCTTCTTCCAGGCGTCTCAAATTAAGTTTCGAACGGGGGAATTCACAAATCACGCATGGATGGAGTATTTTTAGCACATGTTATACTTCTGTTGAATATTTTTGCGCAGATAGATTCGTTGATAAAATTCAATAAAACGAATAAGGCAAGACCTTCCTTCGGTTGAATACCAATGATCGGGCCTTTTTGATACCCACTATAATAAAATTATAGGCATATTTATATCATTCGATACTTTTTCATCAACTTAAACTGGACACTGAAATCAATATGGGAAAATTCAATTCAGAGGTGATAATTTATGTAATCGGTAAAATATTTTTGTGGAACGTTGTAAATCGCAAAAATATATTTGACTTTTTAAAACTTACATGCATAATTTATTTTTAATAATTACACATCTGGTATAAGAAGCAGCAAAATTTATTACGAATACATACTTAAACGGAATTATAGCGGTTAAGTAAAAAGTAACTCCTTTAGTATAAATTAAAAAGTCCATTCTATTATATATAATTTGTTCATTAGCGGGTCTTATATTGTTTTTAGCTTTCTCAATAGATATTCTTTAATTTTATAGGCTTGGATTTATTATTATATATGTACGTTTTTATAATAACTTATTGCTTTGATTAAAAAGATCATTTTTTGTAGGTATACTTACTTATCTTTATATTCAATAAAAAAATATCAGCAAATATCATTTGTAAATATTCATACCAAATAATAAGTAAATTGTCCACATCCCAATAAAAAAGCCTTTATAAATAATTGGCCTGAAATCACTAATAATTTTCTTTATTTATTTACGAACGCCAACATTATTTTATTGAATAAAAAGCACCGTAATTTTGTATACACATAATAATATAATTAAATAAAACACTTATGATATGAGACAAATAATGTAATATTATACTGTCAAAAAATACCACTCTCACACATATACATACAATTGATAAATTTAATATTATACTGTAAATAAGACGCGTTAAACATTTCCAAAGCAATAAAAAAATGGTCGTATCATTTGAAATGGCAGCGAAACACGTGCTTATTTTTAGTCAAACGAGATGTTCTTATTCAGCACATTTGACAAATTCTTGTAGGCATAATAGGCGATTCTCCATCTCATAGTATTCACAAGGTATAGGATATGTTACGTGCCAAGACTTACAAGTATTGTATCAAGTGATTGTACCATAACACTATTCCATACTAGGCTTCGTAGCACGAATACATCAAACTCACTTCTACTAACTTTCACGCCTCGCTCATATTATATTATCAATACTCCTATTTAATAGAATAAAGCATTTACTTTTTTTTTTCAAATATTCCTGTAGTCTATAAGTAGCTAGACTAAGATTATCTAAATTTAGTGTAGTGACTTTATAATTCAAACTAACAGGGAATGTATTTACATTAATTTATGTTATTTATTGTGACGTTTTAACACTACATTTTGAATTAATAACTCCCCAATAACAAGTCACTTCTAAAACATACTTAATTATATATTGTCCAAATGAGCACGATGGAGTGCTTAAACGTATTAGGACACTGCAATGATTACATTTATAATATAATTTGAATTTTCTAATATTTACACCCAATATTATATTCATGGGACTGTTAAATGTGGTTGGATCCTGGAAAGATGGGCAAATTTCAAATATAATTATTTTATTGTATTAATATCTTTATACGATAAGATTGTTAGGTTAATATCAAATTCAAATAGAATAAAAAACTTACCAAATTACTAAGCAACGTATTATTTAGCAATAAAAATGTAAACCACACACTGCTCTAGAACATTTTTTTATTTGTTTTTCATGTATACATATATGGGCGTCAAAGATTTTTTACAAATAGTATAAAATAACAAACAAAAAATTATATAAAACTGAACATTAGGATATTGTATTATATTAATGATACAATATCCTAATGTTCATAATATTTCATGTTAAAATAGCTTTTTATAAAATTATAAAAAAAATCTATCTAAATTACTGCAATTTTAATTTAGTGTTGTAATGAATTAGAGTCGATCGTAGAGTGTTTTAATTTAACACACTAAAAATAAAAGAAAATATTTATGTAATATAAATAAAATCAATATTTTTTTTTATATAGACATACACCAATCAGTACATAATGTTTATCCATTAGCGTTCGTAAACATTGTAAAAGTAATATACACACGCATGATTGATTATATTCGAGTATTCGCAAAAAGATAGAACGTATAAAAAATATCCCTATAATTGATTACCTCGGAGCGATCAGCGTTCAAAGGAAAATTGAAAAGTTGGAAGGAAATGTAATGCGGCTCGGCTCTGGAGTAAAAGACGATGTGTGTTTGTAAGTTAAAGTACTTTGCAAAATCTCAAGAGCAAATGTTCTCACTTCACTGAATTTCTCAACGATGAAAGCCTTTAACTCAACAAACACGTTCTGTATTATATAAGCAAGGTAAGCCTGTGGTATACCTTTCGCCATTTACATTTACCTACGGTATAATATTACAAGGGTCACTATAAGGTCTTCGCAGGGTAAACCTCTTTATGTAGTACCGCAGCTACGCTTCATCAAACTTTCCACTAACACCTGTCCCTGGATTTCAATTAGTGTTAAATCTCATTCTGTCATCCCATCGCGTCGTGATTCTACCTGAAACAAATATCATCAAATCAACCGTTCGCCTTTAATATTTTATCACTTAATCGTATACAAATATTAAATAAATTTGTATATTTATCTTAAAACAAAAAAATTAAAGCCAGTTGTGCAAAACTCGAACCAGCATCTTCTGGACATATGTACGTACGTTAGATATATTCTCTTAACCAAAGAAGCTTATTTTTTAAATTTGATAAATTTATTTACATAAGTGAGACTAATAAGTAAATAAATAAACATAATCGATCATTAAATAAATACATATATAAATTTACCTTATCGGGCTACATTTGTTTTCAATTTGATTTAGATCAAATTAAAAAATTACTTCATTCGATAAAATCAGTTGAAAGTTTTAGGGCTCCTCTTCATAGCAGCAATTGTTTATATTTTAGAGATTTTTTTTGGCCAATTCAATTATTATGGCGTAAACTTCTTTACACATTTTCATTTTCGATATTTTATCAAAGCACCGAACGATTGTATGAAACAGAAATTAAATATTACAACAATGTTTATAAGATGTGCATGAAAATTCACTCACTAATTGCATAAAACTACATTCATAGTTAATTTTATAGATACCTTGTCCTGTGAAAGGCTTTGAAAGAGTTCTTTGGAATTCTTTGATCTTTATTTTCTATGGAGCATATTTTCACTTTATCATCAGTTCTGGGGGATATTTTTCAATAAAGTACTTAGAAAACCTGACGACTTTGTAAAGGAATATCCTGTTCAAAGAAATTTAACGAGACTAGTCTCTATGATTGAACGCTCCACTGGCTTGTGTATTGCATCTAAAAATAAGTAGTGCTATTTATCACCTATACGAATATTCATTTTTATTTGAGATATATTTTTATCGTAATAATTACTAATTGGATATAAAACTTTGTATTAAATTTTATTGTCTTTGATTTTATTTACAAACTTTTTCACCCATAAACTCAACCCAAGAACTAATGAAGTAAGTTTCTTGGTGGATATCTGTTTTATTATAAAATTTATATATTTTTAATTTATCTTAGTAGATGTGGAAAATCGGATTCTATAGTATTATATATAGTATATACTGTTAAAAATGCACTAAGTCACATATACATTTTTAGTTTCTGTTGGTTAGTTAGTTCTGGTAGTTAAAGTAGAGGTATTTTTTTATAATTGTGCTATATTTGGTAACATAAAAGAAGTCAATAACTTATACCACATAGTAAATTATTCAAATATATAGCATAAATTTATAGTTCTTTAATGACAGTGACTTGTGTGTTTTTTCACTAATTTGCCATTTTCTCAAAACTTTGAAATATGACTTGATTGTGCATTTTAGCCCTTCATATACTATATTTCTTATGAGAATTTATAAATGATAAAGTGTTACTCTTAAATAAAAATTTCTGTAAGTAAGATAATAGATTAATTAAATTTGGATAAAGAAGTATGATGGCATGAATTCAGTGTAGGATTTGACGTGTTAATTGACACAATGTGAGTTGTGAATTCCCATTTAATAAGGTCGTGGTTGATGGTGTTATTAAAGCAGACAGAGACTTTCAAGAGTAGAGACAGTCAATTAAGCTACCGGATAATACAAGTACATGTAGACTAAAGACGGGATGCATGCAACATCGAGAATGTCCTTTAATTAGATTCTGACTTCTACCTGATATATCTATTCTAGTAGGTATGCACAATATAAGGGTTTTGAACTGTATAGTTTCCGCTACTTTACAACAGGATGGAATTTCAAAAGCTAAGATTGTGCAGTTAATAAACGGAAATATCCAAAATTTTACAGCTGAATTCAAATATGTACATGTGCCATTAAATCATATTAACATAAGATAAATTCAATGACAGGAATTCAAACCTTTCGCCATTTATTCTGTAGCAAGCCGCTAATTACCTTTGGTTTGATATTCTAAATAGATTGTTTGATTATTCCTTTAATCTTAATAGACACATTTTCGAAAAACCAACCCATTGGGTTTTTATATTTTTTTATCGAAATTGTCTGCGTCATATTAACTACACTAATAACATTATTCAATTAAAATTACATTATGAAATGGAAATATTATCTTGTAAGTTTATTTATACAGGGTAGACTTGATCACACTTCAAGTGCGTTAAGTAGGTGTTAGGTCCCAACTTCTTATACTGTTATAAGGCTTGGCACAGACATGAATGCTTGTTGGAGCATCTCGTTTTTCCGCCAATGAGCGAACGTAAACAAACACGAGCGCCAATCATTGTCAAGGGCTAGTTCTCTCATTGGCTGGGATATATGAAAGAGCACCAACGAACACTCATGTCGGTATAGTGCCTTACAGTATTAATTTATATCTTGACTGATTCCTAACTGGTACCAGATAAATTTAACATACATAATACGTAATGCCGTCTGATACAAAATCTTGCTTTAAGAGCTACTACTAACAATCAATACCTCTAAAATAAATATGTAAATAGAGTATGTCAAAAAGAAGTATATATTTACAGAGCTGTCATAAATTAAAACAATGTCAACGTAATTATTTTCTTTGACTCATTACCATAAAAAATATCGTAGATTAAGTTCTCATTATCGTTAGGCGAATATTCGTGAAAATCAAGATCCGCATTCTCCTCTCGGTGGAGTAATGAAAGCAGAAGAGAATAGAGATAATTCCGTAGCGGAAATGGCAAGCCTGCGGAAGAACGTTGTGCACTAATGCTTACTGTGAATATTTTATTTATTTAAATGGCCTTTGTGTGCGAAAGGTGGGATACAACAGGAAATTTCAAACTTTCTCTAAAATTTAGTGCACCGTTGCCGACCGACACCAACTAACTTTTTAAAACAATTTTCAACTCGTTTCTTTTTATAAATTGATAACTATGTGTAGGTATATATTTCAACGATTTCAAAATATTAAACTCAAATGCAGAAAGCATTCAAATGAATACGTTTCATTTTTTTCAATATTGAATTACGTCCTGACCCAGTTCAGGTAATGATCATGTTTTATTGAGAGCATACAGGTAAAATTCTCAATGTAGAGTTTATATGCTCTGAGAAATATATTTTCCAATAACCGTTCTGTATTTGACAAGTTTGATATTATGAGATGAATAAAAAATAGACCAACTCCATCAAGAAATCACATTACTCGAGGCAACACAATATATTAAATTCTAGTAGCTACCGCTTTTAAAAGAAAAGAAAAGTAGCGACTTTGGTGAGAAAACCCCTTCCAATCTAGCAAAATTCAAGAGAAAAAATATCGTGAAGCACCACCGCCCTGAGCTGATACCATATTCACCTTATATATCCAATATTCGAGAACAACGCTACTGTGCTATCTACAGAATACCAAATATGCTACGACACTTTCATACTACAACGCGCTGTGCTACGTCATATTATTACGATAACGCTAATATCACATTAAATCATAATAGATATGTCAAAATAATTCATATATTTTAGATTTATTGTGACTGTCACAACGACTGCAGGGACTTTTAATTTGGTTTTTCAATTTAAAAAAAAATGAAAACGGAAACAACAACTGCATTCGGGTTATTTTCTAAAGCGCAACGATTTGCATTACAAATTCACTGTTTTCTTATTCAACATTTAAATAATACTCAGAGTGCGTCCTCAACAAATAAAACACTTCAACCATTATAAATTTCCCATTTAAACTTTTATGTGCATTAATAAATATATTATTCCTAGCACACATTATAAATAGGAGTCATTTAGTTTGTTGCTTATCATTTAATTGATGTCTATTATTTTTCCTCGTTTCAGAACCCCTATGATAAACGGATCATTAGTCTTCTCACCTTTCCCTTCATCTCAATATCGACAAGACGTCCATGGAGCAGTTTACAGGTGTAGAGCAACTAACTCTGTTGGAGCTGTTCTCTCTAGAGATATGCACGTGACCGCAGGTAACAAACTTTTAAGTTTACTTAAGTATTATCTTTGTTTATAAATTAATGTGAATCTAATAAATCAATAGATTTTTAAATATTTATTTAATTTCACATTAATATGTTACACGTATATAGGTTAGGTTTCCGACTTTGATCAAAAAGTCAAGCAAGATCGCGTTTTCACTGAGAACTTGATACGGCGCCGTAATGACAGGATCTAGTTGTATGAAAAACAATTAACTCCTCAACAGAATTGATATTTGCGGTACCTACTTCTTAAATGACTATGTGTCCGTAAATGTCAGAGTCCATTTAAATAAAAATTATCTTGTTATTCTTATCCTTTTTTGGATCGTCTCTAAATTATTTTGTCCAGATGAAATACCTATATGGTATTTTCAATTTCTTTTGTGTATTTTATACAGCAAACGATCTTCAGGTGACTGACTATCTTTGATTGTTGTTTGTTCATCACTGTACATATTTACCGTAGTCCCATGGCATCTATGGATCTTCCATAGTACACATAGTTAGTATAAGAGACTAAACAATGTCCATTGTGTTTGCTGTACGCGTACAAGTCTGTTCAAGTTTGGACCGTGTAAATTTGTGGACCACTAATTCGATATGCACGACGCACAACCCTGACCGATCGATCCTTTACTATGCCACTAAATCCTATTTTCACAGCTTTGATTTATATAAAACTAATCTCATTTAAATCAAAAATATTATTTCACTCTTATATTATAATCCCAAGCACGTTCGATAAAACAATCAACGATATCTTGACGTATAAACACCCTTACAATTTTTAAGCTGATTTATTTAAGCTGTGTTTTTCTAAACAGTTTCAACAAAAATATAAGGCATGATTAATATAAATACTCAACTCAATGAACCCTTAGAACTGTAGGAGAAGCATGTTCATACATGGTTCAAAGAGGTTTTAACACGCAAACAAAATTGGTTATCTGAATTTTATGTCACCACACCAGATATTTCTT